>OMNV01015959.1:0-45078 GCA_900303265.1 Brotula barbata | reverse complement strand
CCCCCCCCCCGTTAAAAGTCAATGAAAAGTGAAAAAAAGTCCAGATGCAGAAAATGTCTTGTGTTTGGATATCCTTTACTGAAAAAATAATCTTTCATGTACACACACACACGCATACAGTCAGCCAGCCAGGTGTCAAACACAGCTGTATAGAACTCAGCTGTCTGCTAGAGCTCTGTGATCAAAACCAGTGTTTCTTAACAAAACCACTGTTCCTAAAAACAATAAACAGAGCTCAGATTTGCATTGATCTGAAGCTGTGTGTCCGTGCTGTTTCCTCATTTATCACTTCCTCTCCTGTTCCCTGGTCATAAGCTCTGTTTCCTGTCTGGGAAAAGTTCGGAAAATTAAAAGAGATTCCGCGAGACCAAAAGCAAACGTCTCTCAGACTATTGGCTGAATTATACATGAGACTAAACTCTAGTGGAATTACATATTGGGTTAAGTGTCTAGACAGTGCAGAAGAGATGGGACACCATATAGGGACACAGCTAAAGGTTCACGAGTAATGCTGTCATGGGGAAATGTGTGTGTTTGTGTGTGTGTGTGTGTGTGTGAGAGAGAGAGCTATCAAAGGGCAATTACGTAAGACTGAATCATTCAAAACTACCTTTCTTACTTCTATTGTCATATTGTGCTAAATTTGGTCTGTTGAAAGCAACATTTATCACGCCCCTTACCCAGGGTGTTTGCGGAAAGTGAGCAGAGAGTTGTGATGAGATTTGTTGAGATTTGGAGACTCCATAATTATTTGGAATGTTGTGAAACTCTATTGTACACCGGTCCTGCAATCTGAACAGTCTGATAAGTAGGAGTACGTCTCACAGGGACATGCAGGAAAGGGATTGTGCGTGGTCTGTATTATATAACCATAAACATCCTTATTATTTCACTGTAACTTGGCTGGTTACAACATCTGGTATGGTTTCCATATTAAACAACAAAATGAGAATTTGAGCATCTGTTGCAGAGGTACTGGTGATTTTTTATGCTTTGTTTAACTTGCATCAATGAGTATATAGTATATACTTCTCCTGTAATAAAAGCTTCCTGACTGTTAAACCAGATAGTCCATATCTCATATCAGTGCAAATTCCCACCTGGGAATTTGCACTGATATGATCGTAATATAGTCATGAGGTTTAGACAAGTTTTAGAGCAATTTTTTTTCAGCATCTGTTATTAATCACAAAAATTACAACACTAACATTAGTATTTTTCATCACCTGCATTGTGCCTTGATATAAATGGTTTCATTATATAAGCAATTATATAAATCAGTGCTGTACAGACATCATCTAAAATCATATTTTGGCTTAAGTGCTGCCTCCTACTGAGCATGAGCACTGATGTCATTTTGCTACACCTGTGTCTCATTATAACTAGGAGTGGTACGCTGATGGTGTTTTCTTTACACCTTCCAAACAATTGCATCAAGAAACACAACAGATTCCTAAAATCAACAAATCGTAAAACTTAAACGAAGACATCAGCCAGTGCCATTGCAGCTGGAGCTTCTAATGAAGTAAACGTGACTATGTCTGCCAACAGGGTTATTGGACATGAAACCGGTGCCAGAGGCATTTACTGACAGACATACTGTAGTATAGATAAACATCTCCTAACCCTTCATTAGGTTAATAAAGCTTAGTTTATAACCTTGGGCCTTGGATGATGGAACAGCAGTCATTTACAACTCTCCACGATCAAAGTTAACACGGTTCTGCTTTGTGTGTGTGTGTGTGTGTGTGTGTGTGTGTGTGTGTGTGACTGTGTGTGCGAAGCAGGTAGAGTGAGTTGGCTGCCAGGCTCAGAGTTACAGTCACCCTTGTAATCAAGGCTTCCCATGCACGAGACAGTCAACACAGCTGCCTGGGAAGTACAGAGAGGATGCTTGGGTCATTGGCTACAGGCAGACTTGTTAGACTCCGAAAGTTAAAAAAAACATTACAAGAAAACTAAAACCATTATTAAATGTGACATTTCCCACCCTGAAACATCCTCAGCATGGTTCTCTGAAAGCAACTGCTGCTTTGTATTTGTTAGTTTGTTTGTATTTGTCAAATGTTGATTTAAGTTATTGTTGAGCGGCTTGATGAAGACATCAGTGACTGATTTTGTGACTGATACCATCTGCAGTGGAAACTCCCTGGTGATTCACATTCCTCTGATATTTTGGAATTTAAAATAAAGCCAAGCATAAGACTTCAAGCCTTAAAGCAAAAAGTTTGTATCTTATTGCTCTGTACTGACAACACATGAGTAAACGGTTAAATTTAACACCCTATAAAAATCACCCTCACTGAATCCGGAATTATCTATGTAATGTCTTTTTCACATATTTAGCAGCCAAATCTTTTGCCTCTAATTACTTCCTCCTCTGTGTTCTCAATAGGCATGTTGCTCAGCTACTTAAGCTAATTAAATGATTTCTAGCAGAAAATAATGTCAATTCCGAGGGTATGTGCAAAGGAATTTGACTATTAAATGTATTCATTAAATGTATGGAAACTATACACACAACAGAAACTATGGCTTCCTGTAGGACTGTTAAAAGCTTTTCAAAGGCTGTGCAGACTTTTAAGGCCGAGTACAAGAACCCGTAGGCACAAAAAGCGAGGGATGGGCAGCCAGTTCATCAGAATCAACAACAGACACTGACCGTGTTACAAAACAGCCACAGCTGCACTCTTCCAAACTCACGCATGATTATAGACACACAATGATAAATGAATCCAGGCACGCACACATTATTTGATCATGACCATACCAAAGTAAACAGATTCACAAACAGATAGTCAGAAAACAAAAAAAGTCTATAAACACATCCAGTCACTCAATCAGCACACAAACATATAAATACACACCAGTTATTCTGTTAGACATTCTAACATGACAAGGCAGCCAATGTGAAGAAAATAAAGACTGAACCCAGACTGGCCTCCAACTTGAACCTGTCGATATTCGAGAGAGTTGTTGGCTGCCTGACATGGCCCTGAAAGCCTTTCAGCAGGTCAGGGCAGAGCAAAACAGAAAGGGAGACTGAGTGAGTGCGAGAGAGAAATGCGTCTGTGTGTGCACATATGTGTCAAAGAAACAAGCATGGAGAGAGACTGGGTTAGTGAGCGCAGTGTGTACATGTGACTGCACGTACACAATATGCTGCACGACTGCTGTTTTGTGTATATTCATGGCCCACCACACTAACACCAAGCAGCTTGAGACTAGATTTATACTTTAACATTAAGTTACGCATTGGAAGAAGTAAAAGAGCACATGTCATGCTCTTGTTTTTATATGATTTTTCTTGATGAGGATAATTTGTCAACAGTCAAACACTATCGCACATCGCTACACCATCCAATCATTCAATGGGCATGTTATGGGAGTAAAATGACCTTTAACAACATCTGATAAAACACACTATTATAAAACCACACTGCTTTGACAAATAAAAAGTGTAGGATGGATATTTTCCTCCCACAAGACACAAATCCATCTTAAAGGTCTATGAGGGCATTGTGACCTGTGAGCTGTGTGCCGTAGTTAAACATCTTTAGCTTGCTCACTGACCCAGTTGTAGCAAGGTGAAGAACAAACACGCACACCTTTTACTGAAGGCTTGTCTGAACTCGCCAGACAGAGGCAGTGCAGGAGGAAGGGGACTGGGAACAGGGTCTTTTCTGCTCTGTGGTTCCTCACCCCTTTTGTATGTTTTCTTTGCTAGGCTACATGAGATTGAAGGGCTACGGGATACTGACTCAGTCACCCCCATTGTGAGCTATTCCATTTTGCACTGTACCAACAGGAGATAGGAGTCCAAGTTGGGTTTACTTGTAATTTCCCTTGCAGAATCTGCAATATGCAAGTAAAATATTGAACTGTTAAAATTGTCTGCTATTCGTCTTACTTGTAGGATGATAGTGGACCATGTTCTGCTTCTATTCATGCGTTCAGATCCTCAGTTTCCTCACAGCAGCAGGCAAATCTGTGGTGAGAACACAATTATTATCCCAAGATTGTTCAGATAATGGCAAGAGGTGCAACAATAACATGACCAAGATGAGAATAGTAGTATAGAACTCTTAATTTGTAGCCACTATGACAAAAACATCACATTCTTTTATTCAAGTTTAACAAAAGCTCAATGCATTCTGGGGTTTCTTATTATTCTATGAAACACCAGAACAGCATCCAAAAAATTTTAAATTTTAAGATGAAATTTGAAATGTAGTTTCTGTGATGCTGCTGGGCAGATTTGTTTATATTAAATTTATTCTTATACTAAAACAAAGTAAAATATAAAAACATTTCAGAGAGGGTAGGCCTAATTTATTTTTAATTGAATATATTTCATCATAATAAAACCTTCAGGTTACTTGCTATTCAGTAAATGTCATTTTTCAAATATGGGTTCGTGTTTGTAGCTTTAGTGCTAGCTAGCACTTGCACAATACCACCACTATGGTATTCTGAACAGTTGATGAAGAGCTATTGATTGATCACAGCATAAATCACTGCATCAGTCGACTCTCAAAATCATGCGTAGTTGGAACTAAACTCTTTGGGGCTTTCACAAAGACCTCCTTGGAACATCCTTATTGTCACAAAACACTTACATAACACTTCCATCATCACAAAACTAGACAACAACACACATACATGTACTTTACCTAAAAGTCTTTTCCTTCACCCCTCCTATCGCTCGCATTCAAGCACACTGACCTCCCAGCTGAGAGGTCAGACCACTGCTGGGTTCTCTCAGTTCATAATAAGGTTTGGGGAGGTCACTTAATGGTGAAGATTATGCAGCCTGCCAGAACAATACACTTGCCCACATTTTATTTTACGTCTGTTAAGGTTTACCACTGGAGATTGTTCTTTACCAGTTTACCTTTGCGTGGTCTTAAATATCTGTTGCAAAATTACATTATTAGTTTGCTCCAGCAGTGAAATGAGCCACTTCACCGATCTTTCTTCTTCTTCCATAGTTAGGCAAATCAAGGTAAGAGCATATGACTAGTTTACCTTATTTTACTTTAACCATGTACAATGAAATTCAGGATTTGAATGGAGAGAAAAAGAGAAGATGAAAATGGTTGATAGGACTGGCCTACGACACCAGTCCAGGAAGGAACAGGTAGCCTAATAACAAGGATACAAAATGTCCTTGGGTCTAATGACTCTGCAGAACAGAGGGCCATTCAAACCCAACATATGGTCCACATCACCAATTATCAAGGTGTGCACTGATAGGGAGAAGATGAAGAGAGTGGTGGCCACTAAGGGAGTTTCAATATGGCCAGATTAGGAGAGCTGAGACCATTCCAGATTTAAAGTAATGACCAAAGGTGACAGGGACCTATTTTAGGGACCCGTTTAAGCCTCCCAGTCTGAAACAGTGAACATATGAGTGTAGATGACAGAATTATTCAATCAAATTCATCCCATAGAGACTTTGGTTGACAGAATGACTCAAAGTTATTTCAGCCTACTAAAAAGGTCATGCAACCTTATACACGAATTACTTTTTAATCAAGAACACTCGTCCAGATATTCTCTGAAATTTAATTTTTTCAGCCTGCATAAAGCAAGTAGGTAATGCTGACTCATACTAGAATTACTTTTTAATCAAGAACATTCGTCCAGATATTCTTGTTCCTTCAGATATAGATTCCTGTTCTATGCATAACAAGTGTTTATTGTGTCCTGCATGTGGCCGGTATTAAGGGAAATGGAGAGGAATGTCATTACTTTTTGACAAGGAAATAAATCTGCTTTTACACATCTGATAAAGCTCTGATCTTTGATTAAATCAACAGCCAAGCCAAGGTGCTTCATTCATGGCAGATATGTGTTCTACCTTAAATACTGACTTCCAAATTTAGAGGGTAATCAGTGTGAGTATAAAAATCTGAGACATACTCAGAAAAGGTGCAGATGAT
Source organism: Brotula barbata (assembly GCA_900303265.1). Classification (NCBI taxonomy): domain Eukaryota; kingdom Metazoa; phylum Chordata; class Actinopteri; order Ophidiiformes; family Ophidiidae; genus Brotula; species Brotula barbata. Next base: position 39,133 of record OMNV01015959.1, on the reverse strand, counting down.
ACACAGAAACAGTCCTGTCCCATGGTGGAGCCAAAAGATAAATAGTAAAACCAGGAAAATAACAGAGGAATATAACATAGACAGGGGATAAAAACATAAATTCCTGTAGTGCTTTGGTGTAGAAAGACACCAGATTTTCTCTCAGGAAAACCCAGGTCGTCCTTAATCAATTCACATACACTCATCCCACAGACAATTCCCATTTACCGTAGGTCACTTGCAGGTCCAGACCCAGCATGCATGCATCAATTATCCCAATGGCTCAAATCACATTCTACTTGCATTTTCAAAAGAGTCACTCAGATTCAGAGGATTCCTTCTACAAATACAGAAATCCACCAAAAGATTTAAGATGAGAGAGGCCTGAGATAGGATTGTGTATTAGGTTTTGGCAGGAAGGGGGTAATCAAAACCTCAAGTCAGTTTCACAATAGAGTGGTTAGGCCAGATGGAACTACTCCACAAATTCCTACCTTTACCCAATTGTTCAAATGTTCAAATTGTTCAAATGTTCCCTTTGAGCTGCTGAAGACACAAACAATCTGTTGATTCAGTTCAGAATCCTTTCCCCTAAGCCGCTATTTGCTTTAGCGGTGATGACACAAGGGGAGGAATTTGAGAAATGCCTGTGTATCGTAGACTCATTTCCTCCGAGCGAGAGCCTTCTCCAGACAGACAAGACAGCAAAGAAATCCAGTTTATTCCTGTGCCTCTGGCTCCATGTCAGCCAGTATCCTGCAGCCATGTGAAATAGTGTGATCCCCATTGTGGGGGTTGGATACAGACACTGAAACTATTCACAAATACATGCTGTGGTAGAGGCTTAATAAAACCTAACCACGTTTATTTTAAGTTGTGATCTTAGACACAGAAATATCAACAATTCCTCCTTTCATGGAAACATTTTCAATCAGGCATCAAATTTTTGTTTCCTGTCACCTCAACTGTCTGCAAAAACGAAAACCAATCACTCATCGCTTGTTTGTTATACCTGAATAATGAGGGGCACTCAATCTTCACTGGCTATCAAGTCAATAAATTCATCAAACGTTGTTTGGGAAGAAGACAGGAAGAAGAATCTTTGAGTGCACCCTAATCCCTGCTGTCTTTATCATATTTAAAGATGTTTTGTGAAGAAATGACTCCCATCTTATAGGATTCCACAGGGCTTATGGTCTCATTTGGTACAAATGCAACTCTCTAAATTGAAAGGGATCAAAGTTGCTTCATAACTGGCCCGCTTTCGAGTAGAAAAAGAAGGGCATGAAAAGCTCAAGCATGCGGCCTCTGTGATGAGATCAACGCAAAATCATGCAACCTCGAGACAGCTCTGCTTGTTCAATAGAGGAGTAGTGCCAAGAATTTTTGGGTGCTTGTCCTGTTTCTCTCATCCTTTCACTCAATCCGTCTTTGATATTTTCCACTGCTGAGACAATGATATATTTTCTACTTACATGTCAGTAAATTCTTTACTGTACAGTTAAAAGTGCAGGAAAAAAATGAATGAGCTCTAAAAAAAAATTTGTCAAGAAGCCTACTTAACTTTGCATTCAAGAACACTAGGGGGGAAAAAGAGAAACCAAATTTGCAACGTCATGGATACTGGCCAAGATACATCCACCCACTCTCTCTCTGCTTGTGTCTTATTTCAGCTGTTCGATTTCAGGCCAGATATGTAAATTGCTTCTGAAAGTCACACTGGAACTCATACGGGACCAGTCAGTGTTTGAAGGCAGCAAAAAAATTAAGCCAGTATCAGATAACATAGGGATATCAACATGGGAAATCTCCAGTGATGAAAGCAGTGCAGTGGGTTAAGCGAGAGAGAAAAAGACAAAAGACAACAGCAAGAGCAAGAGCAAAACAGGCTGTGGTCATGTTCACTAAACTCATCGTGGAGGAAGGATGGAGGATTCACAATGAATTAATCCCATTACATACTGTACAACTGTGTCACTGAATTGAACTTTAAAGGCTATCAGTTGTGAATACACACACGCATGGGCAAGTGCACATCCACCCACACACACCTGCCACTTCATTCTTGCATGACTTCAGTACGACTAAAGCATGCTTTAGATCACACAAATAAAAGCAAGAAGTTAAAAGCAGCGACAGTTTGAACATGCACAAGATAACCATTTCTCTGGAGGCATGGTAGTAGGTTGACCTCAGGATAAGTAATCCAGAATCACTAACTTGATGTGTTAGTCACAAGGGAGTGCTTTATCTTTCCCAATAAATTAATGAATAACATAAAATCTATTTGCTGGGCTAACCCCAAACAGTTTTTAGGTGACAGTTTGTGCACAGCAAAGATCAGAGAATCCGATAGTTACACTGTGAATGTTCTTGTGAAATGACCACTTTAGAATGTGCTGCCCCGACACCCAAGGAGAATCGTTCTAGGAGATTCATCTTCTGTATATATTTCTGTTTTTCCAGTGAAATGACAAATGGCTATCGCGGCAGGGAGCACACAAGACGGCGGTCCTGCAGCTGTTCCTGTGTGCCTAGGTACCGTCACTGTTTGTGTTCCCAGGAGAGGCAGACAAAGCACTTCCAGGTTGCCCGCTAACCTGTCTTCTCATTACCAGAGGTCATCCTGCTGGAACACAACATTGCCCTCTACTGCCAAAGGTCACTGAGAGAAGAGGAGGATGGGCAGGAGAAGGGGGGATTAAGAAGAAAGAGTAGAATGGGAAGGTGAGTGAGTGTGGAGAAAAATCCCCTCAACTCGCCGCTCACTTTCATTTAAATGCTTCATCCATCTTGAGAGCAGCATTAAGTTCGTCCCATAAATCCTCTTCTTGATGACTGCCTCCCTTTAGGCAGTTACTAAGACCTTAAACCAAATAATCTGAATTTATTTCTCCAAATAAAGCCACTAGCCTTCATTAAAGGCACCACAGCATATTGACTATATTCTACTCCCCTCTACTTCCTAGTTTAGTATTTGGAATTTGGCACAGGATGGGGTGAATGCCTATAGATGGCATTGCTCTCAGATCACAGCAAGCTCATTAGCTCTGCCCTGCTGTTGCGTTCACTCAAACCAGACCGAAGATGTGATCGGGTGGAAACTCAAAGAGGGTGGGAGGAGGGGAGCATGTTTCTTTGGATAATGCAGGTCCCAATAATCACTTCCTCTCTTTAGACTCAAAAACAAAAGTCAGAGAGACACAACAGACAGCAGTGGCAAATGCAAGTGCTAAAAGCATTGTAGTGCCAGTGCTGCAAGTGTTATCTATTTCTAAGTTAATGTAGACATGTGGATGGTGGCTGGGTATGTGAAAAGGTTTTACAACATCTGGATCTTGTAGTGCATGCCCCTGTAGCTTCTGACAGTCTCCCTCTCTGACTCAATTGAGAAACAACCCCCTCTTGGTCCATCCATACTACCCCCTCCCCCCTCACATGCTTCTTCCAAGCTTCTTCCTCGCTCCAATCCCTCCTTCCTCTTCCCCTATCCTTCAGGACCATGTGAAAAATCCCAATTACCAGAAACACGAGACGTGCTAAGAGTCGGACCTGAACTTGGAATATGCAAAACACAGGAGCTGTTAATAAGGGCCATGTTGAAATGTGATTGAATGCATCAGCAGGTTGTAAAAGGCCCCTTCAAGATCAATGTAATTATGAAAGCCTTACATGGAAGACTTTCCGGCTGGGCACTGACCTGCAAGAAGGAGGAGGAGGGTGCTGCCAGCATTATGTTCCACCAACAGAACCTCCTTTTAACGAAACAAGCAGAGAACAAGCAAGGTTTACCAGCTGCCTTCCATCAACAGCTATAATAGAGGAAGGAAAAGAATGAAGGGACGAAAGAAAAGAGGTTTGTAACACCTGCAGCAGGGTGCCAGCAAACAGTTCTTAGTCCTCTGGCCCCTGTGTGATGCACTCTATAAATCCTTGTGATTAGCTACAGTAGTAGGTCTAAGTGCCACTTAAATCAAACCCCAAAGGGGAAGTTGTTGTGACCCCGAAGCTTCGGAAATGTAATTTAAGCACAAGTGATTATTACAAAACAAAGCTTGTTTTGTTCCTCAAGTTAGACTGAATGGAATGAGGAAGGGTGGGATGGAGGTTGATGGGAAGTGAGGAGCACAGCAGCTTTACAAAATAAGACCCATTGTTTAAAGGATTCATGAGAAAACTGGGTAACTACTACCTTCAAGTAAACTACTAGGTAAACTTACACTAATATTAAGTCCATTATGCCATATGGCAAAACAAGACACAGATGTCCACATAGGCGGTATGCCAATATTTTCATAGAGTTAATACGAAGACTCTCTGGTTTATGGAGTCTGGTTTTGCTCCAAACATCAAAAACAGCACCTATCCATTGATTCATTTTCAAATCTTCTCCCATTGCACGGCATCCCAGAGAAGTGATGGACGGCAGAGATGGGAGAGGGGGCATAAGTTGTAAATTAGAAACAAAGCCATTACCAAAAAAAATTCTAGTGATCTATGACATGCTAGAGTAATCACCCAGTTAACCTGAACCAGAGTTAGTCAATAAACCAGAATGTGATTGACCTCAGAGACAAAAACTCCACAAATCACAATAAAGTCCACAAACTAAAGCACCACTGTGGAGGTAGCCTTTCTGTAGCATGGATTCTCTAGAGGTCCACAAAACCTTCTGTGTTTACAGTAACAGAAGAGATGGCACAGCTCAGGTCAGACCTGCCGAGGGATCGTTGACAGGTGATAGAGAACAGAGACCAGACTCTCTATGACTTGTTCGAGTATAGCCAGTATTTCAAAACAAAAGACTTAAACACTCTGATACAAAAATCTGAATTAGTTTTTTCCTTTTTAATGACAATTAGGGCGGGGCCATATACAATATTTTAGGGCATGCTGTTATTGAGTCACATGAAGGTATGCATTTCGCAATATTTTGCAAACCAGTCGGCCAAATAAACAACATGGTTTGCTGGTCAACTGGTCAGTGGTAATCTTGTACATGCCCAGGTCATTATAATATAATTATACTTTTAACACTAAACACTAATCTTAACACTAAAATACAATTTTCTTGACATAATTCAATAATAATAACAATAATAATAAAAAATGTGGTGTAATCCTGACAAATTTGCAATGGTGTTACTGGTCTTGCCCACTTGAGATCAAACTGGACTCCGTGTTGTCCCGAATTTGGCAGGCGGTAGATGGCAATTAGTTATTTCAATGTGTATAAAACCAGTGTTTGCTATGACCTTGCCATATATACACATTATCCATGTATACACAGTACATACATTGTATCAATTTTAATACAATATTGTACAATTTGTTCCCTATGACGTTTGTATTGGTTTTCAACTCAAATAAATTTTTTATCGTTAACCAGTGTTGTTCCACCCCTACTTTGGACACATTTAACCATTCATTGATACATTAACACACTGCTATTGTTTGGGTTATTTCGGCTGGACAAAATGAAATAGTGTGATACCGCATACTTTCAGAATGTTTGGGTTTTATTCATCTCTATGCCTAAATTGATGCTAAGATTAGCTTTACGGTGAATACCCACTGTTAGGAATCCCTTCCTTCACCCTATTCTACAGTTCACTGCTTATTGAAGTAATTCTTTAAGGAAATCCTCATAATACAACATAGTTTAGTGGAGAAGGTGCCACAGATGGGGAACTGGGATAAAAAAAAGAGATTATAGTGACTACTCTTCAGACAAGGTCAAGGTTTATGTACCAAGGTGTTTTCAGGACTATGTTAGTGTTAAAGCACCCTCATGCAGTCTGTCACTACCCAAAAAGAGACCAAATACTGGGGGAGACAGGACGTGCCAACAATTCAACGAACAGCATTGGTAAATATACCTCAACACAGAAGCCAAGCGGTCAGCTCTGCCAAAACCCTCTACCGCTCCAGCCACAAGTTTGAGACTGGGCAGCATCAATTACAGCCACTTAGACCGCGGGTCTGTTCTTGGAGCTGCTGGGTCCACCAGGAATCCAAAACAAAACGAGCATTAGTTAAACTCTGTACGTTTGAAGTGCTGTTCCTTTCATGTGTTACCATTCAGTCTACTCCACTCCCTCTCTAAAGACACTATCAAGGAAATTCAAAGAAATTCAAGCCAAATGTTGCTTCGGTTCACTTATGTTGCATTGTTTGGTGTGCATTTGTCACGTGTCTATGTACCAGATGTGAGTCTGTACACGTAAATGTACGCAGGTGTGTCCATATAACCGCATCAAAACAACGTGCTGCGCAGTGAACGTACTTTTCGATTGTGTTTAAAAACATCAAAGATGGGACATGAAAATGGCTGGTTGACAAAGAACAACTTGTGAATCATAAACAATCACAAAAATCATACATCAAACACAAACACACAGTTAAACAACTATTCAGAAAAAAAACACAGACAAGCATTCCCTAAATCAGTGAAAATGAAAAAAGTGAGACAGGAAAGGACAGATACCAAATAAAGGAATAGAATGGGGAAAGCCCTTGTGGCTGTGAAGATTCTCAGTCATCCAGGTTATGATTATCCAAGTTGAGCTGAATCAAAGGCAACTGGACTTGGCTGAAGATACCTGAAGCTGTTTTGCCTCTCATCCAAGGGGCTTTTTCAGCTCACAACTGAAATAAACCCTCCTTGGAAAGCCCTTGTCAATATTGTAGGGAAAGAGATGGAGGGAATTAAGAGAAAAGAAGAGACAACAAGAATGAGATAAAGAAGAATGAAGTGATAAAACGACAATGAGCCTTAAAGTCCAATTTATGGATGGGCTCAAGCTACACAAAGACTTCAGTCATGTGGAACAAAAGAAATGAATCAGGCTGACCCTCCTCTCTTCCTCCTATTACTTCATCTCTCCATCTGCATCTATCTATCCACCTCTGTATTGTGTTCAAATCAACAGGCCCTCAAAGGTCACAGGCTTGGGCCCAGTCCAAGACTTGCTCACTTTCTCCCCTGCCTCCACCTCTCCTTGGGAGCACCTTCCCACCCTTGCAAACCTCTCTGGTTTGTGTCAGTTAAATGAACAGTTTCTTAACGGTTCAACTCAAAGAAAGCAGATGGAACCCTGGTAAAATTTACAGTGCAGAGAGACCATGAAAGCAAGCTAGAGAGAGGGAGAGAGAGAGCACAAATATATGAAATACACACTCAATATTCTGCTGACTTGCAAGCCCAAAATACTCCTCACATTTGCACATTCTTCCAATTTATCTCTTATTGAATTAAGGCTTCAGACTCCTGGACGCCTTTAAGGAGAATATAGATATAGCAGAAGAAGTGAAAGATGGAGTGAGAAACACACACACTCAGACAGACAGAGGAAGAACTAAATCACAGACATTTTTCTTAAAATTGCTTCATGGTCAACATGATGGATGATATATAATGACACCGATGATGACGGCAGTGGTGGGAGCACAGCTTGAACCGAAGAAGGTGGAGTAATATCTAGGGGGAAATGGGGGAGGAAATTAATTCTCGTAAACTCCACGGGTTTGCACATATTATAAATCAGCTACAATATTTTTCAATTGGATACCAGCCACCTTTAGTTCCAATGTATAATAAAAACCTTTTCAAATGTTCGGATTTACTCATGCTGAGAGAGAGAGAAGATAATGGGTTCACTGAAATTACTATACCTTGAGAAGTAGGGGCAGAGGAAAACATTAAGCGCTGCTCTGGTTACTAGGTGTCACGATTTTAATATGTTTCCTGTAGGGCTGGACGATATGGCCTAAAAATAAAATCTCACATTTTTTCACACCAAACCTGATTTCTGATTTTAATCGATTTTTTCCCCTTCTAAAAACAAACTACAAATGACAAAAAAATTACTCAAAACAAGTATTGTTTAGTAAGTTTTGTAAAAATTGACAAATGCAAACTAAATTTCCCTTCTGTTCATAAAGTACACTGAATTTCCCTTTTGGGGTTAAAGTTCAGGCTCCCATCTTTAAAAGTGCACTTTGTAGTTTCAGGGGAGTGGGAGTTGTTTACATTTGCAAATGATAGTTTTCAGCCTGTGGATACACCCCGGCTTTTCCTCTGTATATATGGGCACCATATCTCAAGCGATATGCAGCGCGACTGCATCATCCACAGCTTTCCACCGGGTCGCTTTTTTGTCATACAGGACACAATGGGAAAATTATTCCCTTGCGGTCTTGTGCATCTCAGAGTCAGACACATTTCTCCCACTCGGCTGCATGCCTTTGCTTGAGATGTTGAAATAAACTGGTCGTGCTGCTGGCTTTAGTTGCAACAGCCTTCTAACAAACTCAAGCGGACTGTGGTTTGCTTGAGATCTGATTCCGCAAAACCGAACCAGTTCCAAACGACTGACAAGACTGTTTTTTGGGAACTTGCTTAACGTTTGAGGCGATGTTGTTGTGTGTGTCTCTGTAGTGTCCCTGTGTCTCTAAGAGCGGGGGGAGGTCACAGCTCACCAAAAGGATAGAAGCCCAAAGGCAGCGGTGAAGGCAGTTAAAAAGAAAATATTGATTTTCATTTTTTAACAATCGTCCTAAATGACAAATTTGAATTCATCGATGAAATTGATTTATCGCCCAGACCTAGTTTCCGGTATTAGAAGTGTGATGGAATGATCATCAGGACAATGTAGTCCACCACGCAAAGCAAATGGATTTCATGGCAAACCACTCATTTAACATATTAATGATCTGGCTCAGATAAAAGATTCCATGGGAGGAAATGGTTCACTCAGTATCGGTTTGGTTAAGCCAGCGCTCCATCTGTGTTCTCTGAAGTCAGGTTTTCCATCCATGATGTCTGTCAGCTACATGGCTGAGCACATTTTCAGGTATTAACAGGTCTCTGTGGTAGCCAAAAGTAACTGGGGAACTATGAGTAATGGTTTCATCGAGAAGGCCAGAAAGTGACTTTTTCTAGATTGAAACCATTCCATAGAATCAAGTTTAACTTTTAATTATTCTTTATTATTCATTCATTCATTATGCGTATGGAAATAAAGAGTGGTCTATATTTGTATTCAAACAGCTGAAAGTATTTCGACAACCTGCCATGATGTTGAAGGGAAAGAAGTTAAGGGAGCGTCATACGTTGATCAATGCAATGGAAATTTGGTGATAATATTTAGCTGAATTAAGACTACTGTCCATTATCTTAGCATAAAATACAACTATTCCGCTGACCAGGCACTGCTGAGCTGGTCTATTTCCCTATCTTTACCTATCTTTATAATGAACACATATATTTTCAAAAGCCTTCCCAAATCCAGCCTGCCAGCCTCTATGGATAAGCTTCTAGGGTAATTCCTACATATTAATAGAAAATAAATAAAGAAGGCATGGCCTACAAGTAAAGAATAACAAAAGCAACAGCAATTTTTATTAATCCATATGGAGGCAAAATTGCAAGTCACAGCCAAGACTGACAAGAAATTAGCCATCAGATTGTCTTTCTGACAACCACCACCCTAACCATGAAAAGAACTCAAAAGTTGTTGATTTCCTTTTTTTTTTTTACTCCATTCTGTCCCTTGAATGTCTCATTCAGTGTGAAAATTGAAAAGTGAAACAAATCAACACTGGATCATTTGTTAAAATCACTGACAGACTAAAACGTGACTGAGAGAAAGTCTAATGGAAATCAGAGGTTGGGTGTTTAGAGCTCCTGAGACTCAGTGCTGAGTTACATATTCCATATGTCCAACATTACTCAACATTGGCTCCCACTCCTTCCTATGGGGGCGAGCCCTTTCAGCCATTCAACACTAATGGGCTGACAGAGCAAATCTTCAGAGCACCTTTTCTAGATGATCTAGTCTGAGAAACAGGAAGGTGGTGGGAGTCAGGGGTGGGGTGAGAGAAAGACAGAAGAATATTGAGAGAGGATTATAGAGAAAAAAGATGAAAACCTTATTTTACCCATATTTATTCCATTCTGAAAAGCTGACCGTCTATATTTCTGACTACCTGGCAATATGAGAGGGTACACTGGGAATACTGGTGATGTTGTCACACCTATAAACAATGTGGGAACATTTCTAGAAAACTCAAGTGTGTTTCCATTATTGTAAGCTATGTGTTACAGTTTCCCATTTGCTCATCGTCACTCAAGGTGAAGGTGACACTGCTTGTCTGAACAGCTGGGAAATGACATCCATACATCATCACAGAGACAATCAGCTAATTCATTCTGACTGCCAATCCATTGACATTGAACAGATGTCCGCGTATCAATGCCAAAAATGAATGATAATGATATACACACAGCTAACAGCAGGATTTGAGAGGAAGTAATTAAAAAAAAAAAGAAAAAGTGTCCCCAAGTAAATTGGGGCTGGGTTTAGCTAACTGAGTGAATAGCTTTATCTCTGCTATACAAAGTCGCATAATGAAGAACAAATGAATGAAGATGTACATTTTTGCAAACTGTTCTTGAAAAGGTACAGTATGAGATGCAACTTCAACATTTCTATTATTAACAATACTAATTGAATAATACACAGCACAAAAGTCAAATATGACAGAAGTAGACTTCACAAATTTGCATCATGACTGCAACCTCTGCCCCATATGTTGCCTCAACATGCTTTCCATTTGTTAAAACCTAAACCTCCATTATCTATACAGACTTCTGTGAAGGAGAATTAGGTTCCAGAGGAACTGAACCCTGTTTGTGAGGCATATGAGCCAAATATGATCCCACAAAACCGAGCACTCCGGGTCAGGCCGCAGCAAGGAATATGTGTCCCTGGGAGGGAAGGCCTGGTTGGGAAGGGGCTGCACCCTCAGCCAATCTAGATTCTACAGTTTGTGCAACAGAACCAAATGAAGCCTTTCTCTGTGGGGGGATGAGGGCCCTGTCTTTGGGGAAACAACCAAGGAAGAGCAGTGAAGCAACCCACTGGCTTACACTCATGAGGTGAAAGAAGCCAAACACACTTCAGTTAAAAATGTGCTCATCCAAAGCATCACATGACATGTCCATCTCAAACTAAAATACAAAAAAGTCTGTGTGTTTGACGAGCCTACACGGTCAATACAGACAAATGCAACTTACTGGGAAAGACAGTGGGACATAAAAGGTTTGTGTTCAAAGTCATTCCCATGACATTCCCATGAACCCTGTTAATTCAGTTTTCATTTCTGAGCCTCTTTCTTTTCCTCTGGAAAACTCTGAAGATAATGGTTTGTAGCAAAACCCGATTTCAAAGTCAGATTCACATATATTACAATGATACACTCTGACAACTCTATTGACTGTAGTGCACATTTTTTGGGGGAAGGGAAGGAATAAAATAGTGGCACTAATATGCAACACCTGTTCCTTTTCGGCATCCGTCAGTATATCAAATATACAAACAGTAACAGCTGTGGTGCAGGCACTGATATGGCAAAGCTCTGAAAGCCAGCAATGCAAAAAACAGAGATGAGCGTTGTTCCACTGGGCACTTCTTCCCACTCAGGGCCCTCTCCAGGTCAAATAGCTGAAAGCAGAGTGTAATGGCCAGAGCCTGTAATATTTCACATATGCCTTTTGAGGAGTAGCATACGCTATCGATTTCTCTCATCTTAAGCCCGGGAACCAAAAGGGAAAAGGCCTATCAGGCCCTATCAGACAGCCTGCTTTCAATTACGAGGTCCATAAAGGCGCTGTGATAGGAGCTGATGTGATGGACTGTCTGTGAGACGCCATGATGGGAGCCATACCTCTGTCTGATGCTTATGTCTGCCTGGCAGGCACAATGACTGTGACTTACCTAAGCTATAATCAAAGGAATCTGGGTATCAGAAAATCTGGTTAGTTTTACATGTGTAAACATGCCAAGTCTGCAATGATACTAGGACTGAGTCTTAGTATACCTTTTAAATTCCGTATTGTTGCACCTAAGACTTTAATTTCGCAGACACAGACTTTGTTTTTGTATTTGTTTTCTGTATTCATTCTTCTGGATTTCTTCTTTACCTCCTGAATTTAAAGATCAACATAAAATTCAGAAAAGTATAGAGCCCCTTATGCAGCCTTACACACAAACTCAAACTACTACGTTTTTAACCTCAAACAGTGTGGTTCAGTGACTCTTTACGGTTTATTGTTGCCAAACAAAACATAGTCTAATGGTTGAAATAAAGCAGTAAACTGGGACACCAAACAGAACGACAGCTTATTAACAAAAGATCCCTGCATGAGCAAAACTAAACCTTTGAAGTTTGAGTCCTGGGCTGGATTTCATCCCTACTGAAAGAAACATTCTCATCTCAGACTAATCTAAATCCATGTCCCTGAAATGCTGCCCAAAAACTGATAGTGAAGAGCTTTGTCTCCTCAGACTGGAAAGAACATCCCTTTCAGAATCCTGCCAGCCAGGCTGTCAGCACTGAAAGACTCAAATCCATCCGTACTCTGTAGCAGTTTGAAGCCTCTACAAAGAGACAGACATTAGACATGGTGGTGGTGCCACAGGGTCCACAAGATCCATTTCTTAGCTCAACATCAAAGAATGCAATGCAACCATTTGAATTATAGGCAGCAAGTGTGCAGTCATGTTTCCAGTGGTACCCAGCTCCCGGTCTGATTCACCTTTGTGCCATACAGTAAGGGCAAATCGGGAGATATTAAGATATTAAGAACTGGATAAAGGTCACACAAGGACAATAACACTTACTGGCTTCATCCTTCAATGAAAACTCAAATTTAATGTTTTTTAAAATGCATTAAACAGATACTTAAACCAGCATCCTAACTCAGAACTCAGCCTGAACAATCAGCTTGGCAGCATATGCTGATCGGCCGCTGATAGGGGCCTTTCTATCAGGGTTGTTTTGGTTGGTTGTGTTTCGCCTGAAGAAAAGTCATGAAAGGCTGCTACATGATTATGAGGACGTGGAGAAACTTTGCAGTCCAACCTGGGCGTATTTTGAAAGAAACCATACAATACATGGAAATGTAATCTGTGAATAAGAGTAAATTAGCAGGGACAAAAGCGGGTACAATTACGGTTCTGTCTTTTTCTGTGCTTTCAGTAAAACTGCAATTGCTTGGAGGCACGTTTTTGAAACGCTGCACACGTACGTAGTTTTAAGTCAAAGAAGAATCAGGTTTTCGCCTTTATTGGTCATGCCCGGGCAGAAACTTATGTATGGTTCAGTGTCACACTCAATGACACTTCAATACATGGATAGCAGGAGGCGGGGGTTTGAACTCGTGGTTGCACGAAGACCCGCTCTACTGCCTGAAGACTATCAAAGTCTGTTCAATAAGCCATAATAAGAGATAAGTCAAGCTACATGGGTGGGGCGGGGGCTTATTTAAAGAAGTACATCAGCTATATTCAACTTCAACTCTTAATTTGACAGCTACCAGGACTTACACACTCTTAAAATACAAAATTAATCTCTGAAAGTGATGTATAAAGTTTAACTAATTAGAAATAACTTCAACTGTTAGTACTTTTTGTGCATTACCTCAGTTTCCTTTGCTACCTCAGCACAGAGATCATTTCCATAAACTAAATGCCAATACAATCTGGAAAGACCACAGCAGATCATCAGCAGATGGACAAAATATGATTCAGGCGCAGCTTTTATGACACAGATGGCATATGGAATTCATTTTGATGCCATATAGATGAATACTAGTGTTGTCAACATAAGCTAATGTGGACTGGTTAACAAGGGAAAAGAAAACAAACAATGATAACAGATGCTGCGTGAGGAAAAGGAGCACTGTTGTTAATTAGTCTTGGCAAAACCCAATATTGTCATTTTAAACCAATTGGCACGCAAGAATCACAGTTTTATCCAAAGATGGCTTGGACTCACTGTAGCACATTTATCCTGTAGAAAAGGCTCTCAAACGTTAAATACAAAACTAAATTAGGGATTGCTATTTCAGTATTAGCTTAGAACGGTGACTTAAGTGCATCATAGAGACTGATTTAGAAACAGAAACGCAGACTTACAAAGGACAAAATATAGAGAACTTGCCAAGATGGAGAAATGCCAAAATATGAGATGGCAAACAGCTGTTAAAACCAGCTGCCCAGGCCAGTTGTTCATAAGAGACAGGAGGCCAGTATGGAAGGATTCAGACCAAGGAGGGGGTTATGTATAAAATAACAGAGAGACAGAGGTTGTAAGGAGGCAGAGAGAGATATGAGAAAAGAAAAGAGAAGAGCGATTTGTGAGAAAGCAGAAAAATGGAAGTGACAGATTGATCACTCTGGCTTGCTCCAAGCCGCAAATCTAACAGACTGGGTCGGATTTGATTCAGGCATAGCACCATTGATCTGTGGACATCAGCAAGCCGAGGTGATGAACAGACAACTGATCCTTATCTTCAATTCTATGCCTTAATTTTCACATTTTCTACAAAGATTAAATCCATGAGAATTAAATATAACTACCTCATACGCAATGACTGAAGGCCAGAGTGAAACTTTCTCTTGTTCATTGTATAGATAACTATAATAGATGAGAGTGGGGGGATTCCTCTGTCAAAACAAATTCATTATAATCGCCAACTTGATTTTTTAAAAAGTGAGGACAAGGCAGAGAGATAGTTGATGACATGCAGCAAAGGGCATAGACCGGAATCGGACCTGTGCTGCTGCAGTATGTGGTATGCGCTCTACTGAATGCCCATATTGTTGCATCTTAAAGTGACAATGCACCATTTACTGGTTTTGTCTTAAACCTCAATATCATATTCATATGCATATGGCCTTACTGATGATGGTTTATTCAAATTTGTATTATTTGGTATTGGTAAATAATCAATAGTGACAGGCCCGGGTCCCACCATCCTTTCTTGCCATTGCTCTTGACCAAGACACGAGGCTGAAGATCTGTAGTTGTCCCAAGGCACTAGTGTGTGTGTTTGCATGTGCATGCGAGTGCTGCCCACTGCGTCTTACATTTAGGATGGGTTAAATGCAGAGAAATAATTTCCCTACAGGGATCAATAAAGTACTGTTCTCTCTTCCTTTCTTTTCGGTCAAATTTAGTATCATAGAATTCCATGCATACACCTCGCTTGCATTATATTAGTGCTCTTATTTAATTAATGTGCTCTCATAAATGTATTCATGAAGGTAGTAATATCTGCCTGGGGAGTTGTCTTCCTTTCTGTGAATGATCTTTATTATGAAATCATAGGATCCCACAGGATGGCCTCCACACTCTAGTAAGATTAAGCCTGACCCCTAGTGGCTATGTCTAAATGCTACAACAACAAAAAAGGGATCAAGAGTATCACTCAAAGCCCAGCCAGCATCAGGCATGAAGATGTAAAAGGATTTAGTGAAGTCTGTGTAAGTGAATGGTTTGAGGATGTGAGTTAGGGAGTTGATGAACTTGTTTCACAAACTTACTGTGAATTCTTGAGACTTGCCCTGTGTTGAGTGTTTTGTTTCCTGCAGATGGGATGATCTCACCTGCCAGCCTCCCTGATAAAAGAAAACAGATACAGATCATGAAAGAACAATGACCACATTTTCCAGTAAGACTGCCTTTTTGCCTTTTTAAAAGCATCAGCAGTGTTTAAGAGTACATCCTCCACACAAAACTGAATCTAACAGCACCTGGGATCACTAATACTGATGGAATGCACTTGGTCAGGGACTAGAACTTTTAAGTGGCTGCTTTTATCTGGGCAACTAATCAAGACGGTTTTCTTTACTCTTAGAGAGAACAAATGGTCTGAAAATAGTGGAAAGAACCGAATGACTGATGCTCCCCACAGAGAAAAGGCATTTCTTCAACAATGCAAAAGATGACCCACCACGTACCTGTTTTTATAGACCACAAAAAGCTGTGGGGACGGGTCTCCCAAAAATCCTGAGTTGTTAACCCAATGACTTAATGTGGAATTAGTGGTAAAGAACATGTTCTTTGCCTCTAATTTCCCACCTCGGTATCAAAACAGTGTGTTGGCCTGTGAGCCTGTCATGTTCATATGATGTTAAGAGGCTGCGGTGTAAGGAGAGGATTAGTCTACTTTGCTAATGCATGCAGAGGAAACCGGTCCAATAACAAACTAATGGCACGGGGCTTAGTGACAAGTGCACATGAAGCTAATTAAGTCAGACTATTCCACAAATTGTTCAAACTCTAAGAGCAGGGATTCAAGTTCACAAAATTCATCCCTAAAAGTAAGTTTTGCGTTGTGGTTCTTCATAGGACATTCTGAGGTTTCCTTTGTAATAAAAAAAAGAAAAACCCTTTGGAAAAATGTAATTCCTGCTTAAGCTAAAATCAAAAACTCTTGTATCTGTTTACTGCCATTGAGTCTCAATATAGCAAATTATTTGGCACTATTTGCCACTTGAGTTGTCATACATCATTTCTAAAATTAAACTTGCTTTCAAGGTTTGTGATGGTGCACTAACAACAACGAAATCTGAAAAAAAAGATTGGCGGACATAGACAAGGTATTTGACAAAGATGAGGCAAGTATGATGATTGCATTTAGAGACTGAAGAGGTAGCAGTAGTAGAGTGGAGTAGAGTAGGATTTAATGAAGGGCTTATACGTGGAAGAGCAGAATTTAGAGTATCAAATCATATTTTTTGTACATAATTGGTTGGACGTTATCACTGCTATTTGCGATAACTTGCTGGATGATATGAGAGCAATATGTGAAGTGGTAAATGCAAGATTAAGGTGTGCAATATCAAAGAGTCTCCAATTGTAGATGCTGCAAGTAAAGAGCATATACAGTGTTAAGACTTTTTATGTTTTAAAATTTGCACAAATAATCACAGATGTGTTAAGTCAATTAACACAACAGGCAGGCATTCAACAGAAAGATAAAAATAACCATACCTAATTGCTTCAAGCGCACTCACTTACCATTGCATTTATCTGTGTTTAAGGGTACCATCCAAACTGTTACTGCTGCCTCTGCACTACGCCTTCAATGTCTACATGACACGGTCCTGTTTGCCTCTTCTTTGTCATAATCTTCGCCTCAGGTCAATCTTATTTTTTTCAGATGTTAAGCTTTTCATTGTTTGTTTTAAACCATCGCATACAATAACAGCAAAGTTTAAATTAAATGACTGTACAATTGACAATACTGTACAATTTAAGGTATTCAAGGTTGTTTAATGGAGTTTGGATAAATTTAATGGGCCTTTTCACATCTGTAGCCCACTAATATTTGAGTATAGCATGTAGAAAACATGCGGAAAATGCAAACAAAATCTCTGAATTTCACCAGTAATTTTTAAGCAATCCTGAAATCCATTATAATGATACTTACTTTTTGACCTGTTTATAAAATGCACACTTCCACATCTTTTGTACTACATTGTCCTATTTTAATGCTTTGTTCCCTTTCATAACGAATTAATTTCCATTAAATTATCTTTGTTATAGATCATTTTACTGCGTGCAAATCTCCCCAGAATGCACTTTTAGTATCTTTGGAAACTTTAGGCATATCACCTCGAGTTTTGATTAAAACCCTGTGTTTATGAATTTGGACCCATTGTTGTTTACCAAAGTTTAAAGAGGTTAAGAACATAAAAATGGGTTCATTTGTAATTTTGCTACTCGTACCCAATTTCTGGACTAGTGAAGTAAAACAAAGTACAATAACGTTTTTGAACACCGATATTGTCAGCGATTCCTGGACGTAAAGCGGAATACACACAGCTGTCTTAACTAGTTTACACATATTGCTGTTTCAAACATGTTTATGAAACTTACCAATACATTAAGTATACACAATAATTTGGCACAACAAGTAACACAAAGTTACACGTTCAGTGGAACGTTACTTTTTTTATAGATAAAATGGTTTTAAGCTGGAACGCAGTGTCGCGTTATCATTATAGCTTCGGCCTTATGTCAAATCACAGTTGACCCTGATGACAAGCTAACGTTAACATTCCACACTAAAGCTTCATCCCTCTGTCTTATCCCTGACTCCTCATCACCTACATCCAGCTTCTTTTCATTTCACCGCCATGAAAACTAACCAAAACTGATGTTTGCTCTCCTCGAAGCTAGCCGAGTCCATGTTAGCTGACTAGCCAGCTAGCGTTAGCCTCGCTGACCAAAACAGCTGGCTAAACAACAGCAGCGGTGCCTACTCCGTAAATCACGCCGCATACTCACATCTGCACACGGCGGCCACGAAGGCAAAACACACCGCTGGACTTCTGCCAGGCGTTTGGAAAAGTATTCCTCCTCCTTTGGTTTAGTTTTGGCCGGGGAGGGATGTAGAATCCAAGCAGCAAATCATGTTGGGTGGGCAGCTGCGCACTAAGTTCTTGTTGAGGTTTCTGGGAAAAGTAGGGAACTTCCAAGGACACTAGGTAGGACTTAAGGTCCACTAACACAGCCCCCGCTCACCACCCCTTGTAGTCTTTACCCCTTAAACTATGTGGGTCCATCTGTGTGAAGTTTAATTTTAATTCTTGTGAAAAGCCCAAACTTTTCCAAACGCGATATCAAATGTATCCAAATGATACCAAATGTATCAGGATGCATTCTGGGAAATCTGTATCAGATGATTTCCAACACATCTAGAATAGAAAAATCTTACAAAAACTTAAAAATGCTGTTACTTGAAAATTTAAAATACAAAAAGGGAGCTTAATGGGGTTTTACTGATTTTATTGGATTTTTTTTTTTAATTTCTCTAAGAATTGTAGGACTGTATGTTGAATTCTGCAAGTTTTACTAATGGGTTACTGATGTCTCTTTAAATGCACTCTGTAAGGACTCATAAATGAATTTGTATTTGCGTACACTTTTGGGTTTATTTAAAAGGTTTGCTTAAATTACTCTTTTAGCCTTTCAAATTATCTTTTCTTCATTAACACCAGAGGTTTATTTTAAATTCTAGTGAATTTCCCAAAGTTACCAAGGTTAAATCAGTTTTAAAATCAGACCCAACACATCCAAAATGAAGAGGGGGGAAAAATCCACATCTTAAAAAAGTAAATGTTAGTGTGGAGTTTGGGATTGGTATTAATCAACCCTAGAACCCTTGATGGAGGTAATTTCCCCATAACCATTTCATATTTTCATATATAATAATGTAATTGCATATACAATAATAACAATGTCTATATTTTTGTGTCATACTGAAAGAATAATGACATGTGTAATTTCTGGCTGTCATCTCTTCTTCGTGAAACAATGTAGTTAGTTTATAGAATTGATAAAAAAATATGGTCTGATCCTCGAGAAATGAGTTAAATGATCCATCTCTCAGCTTTCAGCATTCAGGGAGCAATGCCAGTTTGACAGGCTTCCAATTAGCATGCAGTGCAGTGTGACAGTCAGTAGGTGGCAGACATGCTGACTCTGCTGACAGGGGTGAGAATGTGCAAATACAACCTAAAAGGTGTGCAAATATGTGATTTTCTTCCCATTACCTCCAGAGGGCTTCACATCTTTCACAGAAATGCCAGCTCTGCTCCATTTTCACGGGTCCCTTAAATCCAAACTAAATGCAAATGACAGCAACTCAGTTCAGCCATGTAATCATACAGGAGTCCAGTGAGTAGTGGTGAAAAATGAGGCAGAAAGCAGAGATTTGAGACTGCATCAGGATGGAAAATCTGGGTCTTTGGGTTGTCTCAGTCGCCGAATATAGAGGAAAATGCGAGTGCATGAGGAGAATCCATTAGGACGTAAGGTTAAAAAAGCAGCATCAAACGTCCAAATAGTTGATCGTAAGGATCAAAGCAGATGTATTGCAAAAATTGTATAATGATAAAATGGAAAATTTGAAGCATTTATTGTGATCGTGTCTGCCATGAAAGTAGATGGAATTCAGTGGATGCTACCAGACTGACAGACAATATTTCAGATTTACAGGGTACTACGAAAGGCCAAGATTAGTCATGATAATGTAAAATAGGAAATCGGATTTGACGAAAGACGGCCAAACAATGTATTTGTTCTGATCACACACCTTGCATTTCACTTCGCGTTTTCTCATGTTTGAGTATTCACATTCTTGGTCCTTTCTGGCAATACACCATAGTTTGCCACCCACTATAAAAACAACAAAGGAATGAGGAGGTAGAAAGAAGAATTACAAAGAGTAGTTTCTGAAGAAACTGTGGGGGTGAGCTGCATTGAGCTGAGAGATTTGGGTTGAAAAGTAAGAAACAGAAGAAGGAAAGTTTGCTAAGGTGTTCCCTTTAGTTGCAATGATGGTTGCCATGGTGATGTGTGTGATTGCTAATGTGAAACTATACAGGAAAAAAGGAATTTTAATAAGGATGTAGTAAAGTGATTATTATAGTGTCACCATCGGGCTTTATAGATAAGTGTCATTCTTATTGTCACAGTAGTGACTGACATTTTGAATACCTGTCAAATTTGGTAACTTGGTAATTTGAGATACTTGAACGTTTTCTCCATTCATTTTAACTGCATTTTATTATTTAAACATATATTTGCAAATATACGAAAGACATGAAAAAAAGGATATATATCATACAAAATATCCTAAATGAAGTCTGTTTGGAGTACGGAAGTATGTTGAAGTATTGGAGAGCCAGAAAAGAAGGTGGAAAAATGAAAAATTGAGTTAAAACAACAAAGTGGTTCCATAACAAAGAATTGGCCAAATGAAAGCTTACAGATCAGCAAGTACAAAATGTTAACATATGTGAATGTCTTCTACTGCTGCTCGAGCTACAGGACTGCACGATCTCGCTGACAATTTTAAACCTTTGATCTGTTTGGTTAACGCGTTGTGTCCAGAGACAGACCTGGTCAAATTCTTCCCCACAGTTGTGAGACTTCTACAGTTGGGCAGGGAGGGTCAAGTGTCTTCTTCATCAACTGCTTTATTGATTTCTGCTTTCCTGCAGTGATCAAAGAGATAGGGAGGTATATTGCATGGTATATTATAAAATGCTTTGTATGTTTTGGTCAAACTTAGTGTCAATATGACGTAAAATGGAATTATTGATTGATAAATTCTAAGCTTATCCTGGAGATTTCTTAGCATACCTTTGCGCAGATGTAATTTTTGATGAAATTCTGTCCTCAAGTTTGTTCAGGAAGAAGCAATAAACCGTTCCATTAATCATCTGGTCCCTTGGGAGATCATTTTTATTAAATAAAAGTGAATTATCCGGTGTATTATTTGGTGGCAATGATACCAAGTTTTCACATCCTCACCGTTAACTTGATTTTAAGTGATTTTGGATGAGATGACAGATTCAAATGGAACTTCACACAGCTCCGTCCTCTACAGTCAAGGACCAGTGACTTCACTCTTAATCTTAAACTTGCTACATTTCCAGTATCAACTTGCAGGACATCTTGAGTTTGTCTGTTCTTACTTTGCGCATAACTTCACCGCTGCCAAAATTAAGAAAAGTTTGCACACTATGCTTCACGGTTGTCTCTATGTTTCAGCCATGTTTTAATAAAAGACAGAACTGTGGGTCAAATTTGAAGGAGTGCAAGGAAAAGTGGGAACCATTATTCTCCAATAAACACATGGAATACATATTTCTATTATACAACAGTGACGTTTCCCAAAATAAAACACTGTAAGCACAAGGGTGTTGCACAACATGAAGGTTGAGAGGGCTTGGAGAGATGCGTAAAACTGATAATTACGTACACTTGAGAGAATCTGCCTCTCCTTATAGGCAAATGCCTGCACCATTCACCCAGGTTGCTCCTGCATGTAACCCTATAATAAGTTAACTGATTGATCCACTCCTCAGGTTTGTATATTTCATACGAAGACCAGACAATAAATCCAATAATCATGATACAAGAGCATATGATTATTAAACTAAATTACAAATGAATCTCCTCTCGAATGAAAACTAAACTCTTTGTCTAGTAGGTGGTCTACTTCAAAAGAGGCATCCTAAGCACATTACATGAGCAGACTCAGTCTATTATTCATTATTCATGGCCGTTAAGTGATACGCAACTGCTTTGACAGCATTAATATTCATCGCGTTCTGTTGTGCAACACAAATATTTCAAAAGGTGTATGACCACTTAACACCTCCACTGGGGCAGATTATGTTTAACTGTCTTCTTCAAAAAAAACACACTGGCTGTGTTGTTAAAGAAAAGCAGACCACCTGGCATTTGGCGATGGTTTCTCAGATTTTCTCATTCTGACCTCCGGATAAAAACCTGTCAAATAGACAGGTATCATCCTGTTAAATTTTATAAGGTCTTCACTTGTATCTGCAAAAAAATTGACTCCAAATTAATTAGCTTTATTGTTTGTTTAAGTCTGATAAATTATTTGGCAATTGAGTACACTTTATGGCAAACATTTCAGGGTTATTTAAAGGACTTTGGATGGATGCAATGAATTCTTAATTTCCCTATTTTCTCCTCTCCTCTTTATTGCACCATATATAAGAATAATAACCTATTATTATTTTATACAGATTTCCCAAGAATGTCTCCTCGTGCTTTTGGTATCTTTGGTAGCATTTTTTCAAATTTAAAATGAAATGACTTTTCATGAAGCTTGGCCCATTGGTGGTTAGGGCAGAGTTCACCGTAAGACATAAATGAATTTCCGTAATGAAATGGTTAGTGTTACAAACAGAAACGGTGACTGTAACTTGCTTTTTTGGAGCGTCAAGGAAACGATAAGAGGGATATACCTGCAAGAGCGCTGCAGAGGCAAAGCAGGTGCAGGCTGAAACGAAGCACAAACAACGCAGCAAAAATATTAATGGTTAACTTAAATGGGCTGTGGGCTGTATTTTTCAGTTGAAAAGTCTAATTGATGTGCGTGCTAAGCTAACCACCTGGTTCCATTTCCCTCCAGAATTAAGCCTCTTTTAATTTCTCCTTAATGCTGACCTTCTTCTTCTTCTTCTTTCTAAAGCAGCTGAGTAAACAACTCAACCCCTCCCCACTTCTCTCTCACAAAGCACTAAAAATATGAAGGGGCCCATATGTTTGCAAGTTTGCATCTTCTCTTCAACCCTCCCAAGAAGGCACAACGTATCTTCATAAATAGACCCAACAATGTTTTTTTAGATTATTCATCTATTTACAAGTTTTACATGAGTGTAAGTAAGTGTGTGTGAGAGCGTAAATCTGTGAGTGAGCGAGATTTAGAGTGTGAGTGAATGTTACATAAAGAGTGTGAGTGAGATTGAGAGTGTGCGTGAATGTTACGGTGAGAGTGTGAGTGAGTTTGAGTGTGAAAATGAGTGTGAGGGAGATTGAGAGTGTGAGTGAATGTTACATTGTGAATGTGAGTGATACTGGGAGAGTGAAAATGAGTGTGAGTGAGATTATGAGTGTGAGTCAGGTGTAAGGATTGAAATGGAGGATTAAACTGTAGTGTAATGGATCACTATACACCTTTATCAAGACCCTGTAGAATTTTTAATGCATTCGTAATCTGTGTAGTATTTTCTCTGCTACACTAACTTGAAAAACGTTTACAAAATCTGTTTCATAATTTATCAGGATACATGGTGGGGAAATTTGTATGAAATGGTACAAAACATCTGGAACTAGGAAAATTTTGGGGTAATCAAAAATACCATTGCTTAAAAAGTAAGGGTTTCTGTTGTGGATTTTAGGATTTGCTGTCATAATTTCTCCAGGATTAATTTTTAATGCCTTTTCTATATGGTGTTCTCAAATATCGACGGCGTACTAATGTGAATAGGCTGTCCAAAGTCATTTTAATAGCCCAGAACTGTTTGCCCTAAAGTGTACTTGAATTCATTTAAGTGTTTAAAGGTTTTTGGATACATTTTATGGACATTTTCAAGTTGGTAAGTCGTTAATAATTAAGAACAAGTTAAAAGGGTCTGTTATTTGAATCCTAAAAAACAATATACGACCCCTTATCTTTTCAAGCACAACTAGAGTGTTTTAGTTCCTTGTCCCCTACAGGTGCAGGGTATAGTTTCAGTGACATTTCCCTGGAGACCATGCTGATACTTTTGATGTTTCTGGAAAGTTTGGGGCACTTTGTTAGAAATTTCTCCCCCCTTTCTCCCTTGAGGCTGCCTGCAGGTGGTCCTTGTGGTTATACCCTCGTTATTACAGGTGGATCTTGATCCAGACCTGACTAGACTACTGATCCCCCCCAGCCCCCACCCCAACAGCAGCAGGGAGGCGGACAGACGTTGTGGCCACATTACAAACTGCATCGCCTTTTGTGACAACTGTAGATCAGTGAGCCATCAGCTCCCCCCTCCGCTTTCCGTTTAGGGACATGTAGTTTTTAATGTCAAAAACGCCGCCGTGTGGTCGAGGCCTGTGTCAGACTGAAACTACAGTTCCCTCAGACCTACTCGAAGGTGTTAGTTGTCAATATGGCTGTTGTCAGACAGACAAAGCAGAGAGGCAAATAATTCGCCTCTGATTAGAAATCCTTGGGAAAGGAGTCGGACAGGGCACTCTTATCAAATAGCTTTATTATCCGGCTGCAGGGAAAGACACCGCGGGTCTTTGCTGAAGTTGTGAAGTTAAATGGTTAAGTGGCTCATCTGACCCGAGGTAAGTCATGTAGCTAACTATGCACAACTGAATGTGATGTTATTAATACCAAAAGGTTCGTTAGCCTGCGGTGGCTAACGTCAGCTAGTAACGGCACTGGCATGGCTAGCGTGTTATGCTAATCACCCCGTAGCCCAGCGCTGCCAAATTATTAGCTAACATTAAGTTGTTAGCTCCCCTCCCACCTAAGAAAAAATCTTCCGTGGTTTCTTTTAGAGTAAATTCAACAGCAGCGGAGTCGAAGCCAGCCGCTTTTACACAGAGAAGTGGTGGAAGTAGGCGATTTTACCCCGGGTATTGTCCTGTGTGGCAGAGAATTATTTGCTAATGTTAGCGTTCGATCAAAGGGCGTGAAAGCTGGCATCACCGGCGGGTTGCCTGCGGCGCTGAAGCGAGCGACGAATTTAAGTATTTATTCGCTCACTGCGGGCCACAAGCGGCAAAACAAAAACACATGGAAGAAGCTTAAAAATGGAATACAGACCGGGAACTGTGGTCAGTTTTGGGAATGGGACGAATTAAGAAACTGCAGTGTTCAATAAACGGGAGTATCTGACGAATGCAACCTGGCTTTAGGGGTAAGACAGTCAGTTCTGTTACTGCATGCAAGGTGATGAAAACAGCCGCTGTCTGTATCACATAATGTCTGATTTATTCGTTTAAGTGGGTCTTGAACTCGGCTGTACTGCAATGATTGTGTTTGGGGAATCGACCAAAGGAAGTGTGCCATACCATCTGTCAAACACAGTCCCACATAAGTTCTTCTTGTCCTGTAGTGAGACAGTAATAGTTTCTGTCTCCCACTGGGTTGCAGCCCTGTCTACATGTGTTACTTTGACCTGCAGTAAGCCAGCATAGGAGACGGATTGATTTATTGTTACTTAAGCACGAATCGTGTCCTCCCTGCAACCCTTCAACCGCACGACTCGATTGTTTGAACTAATTAAACTAGCTCTAACTCAAGTGAATTGTTAACTTGGTAAATGCTTGAGCAGAGCAGGTAATGATTTTTCAGAATTTGGTTTGCGGTCGAACAGAACTGCAGAATAACTTTGTGCACGCACCTACAAATGCAGTGTTGTCCTTAAAGTAACCAGTGTGTAACAGTTGTAGTTTATGTTGCAGAGCAGCCACACAGATTGATGATTTACACCTCGCACACAAACTGATGATAACTCAGGGGACTGGTGAATGTCTGACATGTACATCATTGTGCTGTGGTATAGGACTAATTCATTTCAGTGCAGATCAAATAGCATTTGGTTGAAGTTGCATTTCTGATTTAAAAGCCAGGCTTTCAGAGCTCTATAGGGTAAGGGTCTTTTTCCCTGTGCTCACTTGGAAACACTACATAAGGCCCCAACTTAGTCATTTGAATAAATATGCCATTTTCACTGTCTGCTGCACAGTTTAGAGAAGAAAAGATGAAGAAAAATGCCAGTGACCCCTTTTTAAACCATTTATCATATCAGCATAGGTCGGGCTGGCACAGAAGATGGAAAATCTGCCGCAGTCTGATTCCAGTTGCATTGATTTTGAGCACAGCAAATTGCTTATGAAAAACATACAGCGTGGGTGGTGTGCAAAGCCGGAGATGTATTGTAGCTCTTAAAGAACAGCAGTCAGAATGTTAAGATAGCATCAGCTGTCAAGGTGACTCTGCGTGTGTTGCCTGCTGGTTCCCAAAAATAGCTGATTTTTATGCCCTGCCCCTCCCTCCTTTTCCTTTCACACTTCCATCTCTCGCTCATGTCTCCCTCTCTTTATCTGCTGCCTCTTTATTTTCTTCTTGCTGTCTTTTCTTTCCCACCCTTTGTTCCTCACTTTGCCTCGCTCACTCTCCCCTGCCTCACTCCTCCTTTCCAGTCATTCTCGTTTTCTCTCCATCTTCATCCCAACTCTCATTGCCCTGCATCCTTTTTTTCACTCTGTGCCACTTAATCCTCTCATTTTCTCTTTCCGCCTTCCCTTTATCCATCAAATTTGGCTTCACTCCCCTTTCTTCCCTTTATTTCACCTGCTATTCTAATCTCTCTTTCTCTACCTGTTTCCTCTTCACAACCTGACCACCACCTACTTGCTGTTGCGTTTTTATTTTAACTTCCACCTGCATTTCCTGGTTCCTCCTCTTATTTCTCGGCTGTCTCACATCCTGTCTTTCTTGTCTCTCATCCAGCAGCAGGATGTCTGAGTTCAGCGAGGAGCCGCGCTTCACTATCGAGCAGATAGATCTGCTGCAGCGGCTGCGTCGCACTGGCATGACCAAGCAGGAGATCCTGCACGCGCTTGAAACTCTGGACCGGCTGGACCGGGAGCACGGTGACAAGTTTGGTCGCCGCACCTCTTCCTCCTCCTCTTCCTCGTCTTCTTATGGAGTGGGCGTGGCAAACAACTGCAGCAACAACTCTGCCTCTAATACCAACACAACGTTCAATAATAACAACAACACTGCCTCGGCATCCACCACCTCTTCCGTGTCATGCAATGGCAACAACAGCGGCGAGGCTAGCAACAACGCTGGCGAGCTTACTGCGACTGCCGCCACTTCCACAACCTCCAAAGTCTCCACCGCCACTCAGACGCAGTTCGGGACCAGCGGGGGACTTTCGCCATCTCCCAGCAACAACTACGACACCTCTCCACCTCCTGGGCCGCCGCCGCCTTCCGCCATCCTGCCCTCCCCGGTCTCCCTGGTGGCGCTGTCACAGAACGGCCGCGACAGCCTAGCGGCCACACCCAATGGGAAGCTATCTCCTCCACGATACCCGGTGAACAGCGCAGCGGCAGCGAGAGCCTTTGGGTTTGAAGCTACAGATGAAGAGCTGGACATCGACGATAAGGTGGAGGAGCTGATGAGGTCAGTATGAACGGGGAGCTTTGTGTTGGAAACTTTTCACTACGGCCGTTTGTGGGTCTGGATGATATATTGATTGTAGTAATATGGGACTAGAAATTATCTGATTTGGGGTTGTATAATAATGCAGCGATGCTGCGGGTGTTGACTTTTGTTTGTCCATCAGTTAGTCTGCTAACTGTAAAAGGAACTTACAAACAGAAAATCATTGCGTAAATCTCTGTGCTTGGCCAGTTAAAAGCCATACTCTATCGATTTTACAGAATTTCATTATTCTGATGCCATTTACGTCAGAACTTGGTCACTGACATTCTTTTTGTATGTTGGAGCATTCTCAAGATATTTGGCATTCATTTCAGTCTATGAATGCACCCTTATGGAACCCTGTGCCATTACAAAAAAAAATGCTGAAGCCAACTTCCTCGTACCGCCTTGTAAAATTGTTTGGATACATTTTTCCTTCCCAGGCTTTGCATCTACATCTGCAACATTCTCAGGTACTATGTTTAAAAACCCAGAGATTTCAGGGTGAAATGTTAAGGGAAAACTCTTTCTCTGGCAACAGTGAACATATTTGTATCTAACTAAACTTTTAACGTCGTTTAGAGTAGCTTCCAGAGGCTTTTCAACATGTTTAGCATGTTTAGGTTCCATAAGACTCAATTCAAAAGTCTACGATGGATCTGGTAAATGAACTTTGAATAATTCCAAAAAAGACTCCAACATATGGCACAATGGCTATCATGCTTATACGCTTTAATCACTTTATACCATACAGTCACCTTAGGCATGTCACTTTATGAACACAGAAGTGTTTAAGTCAAAAATATGATTTCACTTGTTGTCTCCCAGATGATTTTCTGTTGAGATATTTTTATTATCAAAGGCTTGACTATCATAGCAGCCATTTCACTGGGTCAAGGAGTTGTGTTTATTGGCAGCAGTGGCCATAATATGGAAGAGAGAATGTTCAGTATAGGTCAGGGACTGGGTTAATCAAATAATATCAGCAAAGAAACCTCTTTGTATCCAGCTGCTATTGGAACTCATGAAATTCAGAAAAATGTTTTGGCCCATTAGATCCTGATGACTGGTTGTCTAATTCAACTTGATTGTCGTTCCCGCCCGGTATTCCATTCAATGTCTTATTTTGTGGGTCAGCGTTGATCATTTAACTGTAAAATTTGTTTGTTTGGTACACTGCACTGAGAAGTTAGAGGGCATGGATCAGGTGTAATGCCTGATAGCGATGCACAGGCTCCTCAGCAGGTAGGATTACGGTGGAAATGCACTGCTTTATAATCGGATGGATTCATTGTTCAACACAGACAGTGATACAGCTTTACTTGCTGGTGTTGTCCAGCATGACAGGGCAACGTTGTGCATTCATGGTTATCCCCTTATGTAGGCTAATTGTGTTTACTGTCTTGTTCACATGATGAACAAAGGGTCTGCACAGGAAACTGCTGTGCTCTGTAACAATGTATGCATATATGTCCAGGAACATTGTGATGAGCCCCCTCTGCCTGCTCCTCAACGTCCGTTAACAAACACTGCTGGCAAGAGAAAGACAAAGCAGTTGAAACGGACAAACTAGAGCCCCTGCACTCCGTGTACAATTGTTGAGGCGTACATCCACCACTGCAGGACCCTCCTCTCTTTGTATGTTCAGAGACTCTGCTTATAGACAAGACAGGACCACAAGCTATTGTCATTTATTATTTAACTATTATTGAATGGCAGCTTAATTCCTACTTTGTACTGTGCCGGCACATTGTCAGATATGTCAGAAACGAAGATTAAGAGCTAACAAAAGAAGAAACGGAAATGAACACATTTCGTTTATACCATGTCCGTTATGGACACAAGCATTTTTCATTTCAATACAGCAGCCAGTCTTTAACTTTTTCAGCACAAGACCACATGACGGTTATCATTATTGCATTTGTCCTCTTCTGGAGCGTGTTCATTATAGAGATGTATATCACTACATTATGAGGAAGCAGCAAAACAACAGACAGGCACAAAGGAGATGTTATACAGTCATCATAGACTTAATTGCAGAAAAAGGGAGAATATTCTTTGGGAGACTTGGGGGCTTAAGATAGCCTTTATTAAGAAGAACAGGAAGAAAGCCATTTACCATTATGCACCTCTGGCAACACTACATTAAATCACATAATGTCAAATCAAATTAGACTTGCTTAAAATAGTTCCTGACTGTATCACTCTTCAAAGTCCACCACAGTCCACATGTTAGCCACCTCTTCTCTTGTTCAGAGCTCCCACATGAACCCTTTACTCCCACCGCTGGCCTGCATCAACAGTGTGAACAGGAATAGACATTTATAGCTCAGGCTTTGTCCTACACTTGTCAAGTTGCTCATCCAGCTTTCAATTACGCATTGTTGCGAGACAGCCCCAGAAGTTTCTGCAAGTAGCTTCCAAAAGCCCTCGTCCTCCCTATCCGAAGGACTGGTGGCTCGCGCCGCAGGGCTGTGTGACATGTAGCTTCAGCTCGTCAACAATCCCACAGTGCCCCTCTGATTTTTCTCACTTTTAAGTGCACATTTCCCTCTCTGCAGGGGTTCGGCTTTTGAGTTGGCACTCGACGCCGCCACCCCCACCCCTCCTCTTCCCACTCTTCAGTCTCCTCAGTCTTGTACGGCAGCTTGTGCTACATCGATTCAGTGGTGTCGATACAAGCAGCAATTTTGAGCACTAATTTTAGCCACGCCGCAAGAGACCAGCATGGACAATATCGATGCTGGATGTCAAGAGTTGTGACGCATTTACATTTCAGAAATGTGCCAAGAGAGCTCAGGACTTTCGCCTATTTGAGCGTGGGCGTGTGTGTCTGTGATAGTGACTAGTTCAAAGGATGCTGCGATTGTGTGTTGAGCTCTAATGCTGTTAAAGTTGGGGGGGAGGGGGCAGACACTCACTGGAAATGCCTTCAGGGAAAAATGTAAGCAGCACTATTAGCGTGGATAAATGCACCAACCACTTTACATTTGACAGGTGTTCACAGTCTGCCCTGCTGTCTGTACTGGAATGAGGAATTAAGCCAAGACAGTAATAAGCTTGCTGGTGTGTGTGCATGTGTGTATGTGTGTATGTGTGTGTGTGTGAGTTATTATGTATGTATAGGGGAATGTATTGGGCTCACAGCCAGAAAACAGGGTGGTTACACTGTGTGACTGCACATGTTCACATTGTTCCTGCAAGTCTGTGCATGAATATCTTGCAGATCTGAGACAACATAAAGAATTCACCCATAGCACAATACGGCAATGCTCCCATCAAAACGCAGATTTAAATAGAGCCTTGATGACTAAATTCTCTTCCAAGACACAGATTTGATTATCAACAATTTGCGCAGTACATTGAAAATAATAGTTTCACAAAATAATGTACTAAAATTTACCTTGATTAATGACAAAACAGACATTGATTCCGACTCCACGTGTTAATCTGTGTGAAAGCATCGTGTGCATGCATTTCATCACTTGGCGTACTTCCTCTTCCTCAAATGACAGAATGCTGTAAATTCCTTTCATGTTTATGTTTATGCCACATGTTAGTTCAGACAAAAACCTAAAAGTGCACATGTAAACGTGCTGATTGCGGATGCCGTTGTTCTATATTTAACTGTGTTGTGTGTGTGTGTGTGTGTGTGTGTGTGTGTGTGTTTGTGCAGGAGGGACAGCAGTATGGTGAAAGAGGAGATCAAGGCGTTCCTGGGGAATAGGAGGATCTCTCAGGCAGTTGTGGCACAAGTCACTGGTTGGTCTCACACACACACACATGCATACACATACACATGGGGAGACCACATTTACATGCATGCACAAAACCATATTAATGTAAATAACCTAGTTAAAGCATGAACTTGGTCGGTAACCCAAGTTCTACCTTGGCAAATGGACTTGCCAATATAGAGCATCTAAAGATTTCACTGTCGTCATCCGGCATGTTTGAATGGAGGACACAGACATATGGTTTGTGTCGGTATTGCCACATTAAAAAGTTTGCTCTCAGTACATGGTAAAATAACATGCCCACTCTTTAAAATCTGAACAGAAATCTGATTTCGGCTAGCCAGGGGTAAACATTCATGTTAATCGAGTTTCCTGTAGTCCCTTAACCCGCTTACTGAAACCAGATTTCCTGTTTACATGACATTTTCTAAACCATGTTATTGTAGCACATAGAAATGCACTCACTCACTCACTCACACACAATGCAGTTAATGTAGATCTTCCTCTACAATATAAATACACTCTTCACGTCAAGCACATTTTTAAAATTCTCACCAGATTCTTGGGTAAACTGGGCAGGTAGTAGGCTTTTCATCAGTACACGGTGGCTGCATGGTTATCATAGAGATGTCTATTGACCACAGCTGCACGAACTGGCTGTAAAACCTGTAAAACAATTGAGTTATTCGCTACACGTGCTAATTATTCAAGTTGTCTGAAGCTTTTACTAAATAAATAATCGGCAGAAAAGTAGCCAAAGTGTCCTGCCACTGAATAGAACAGACGGTTATCATGTGATTGTCTTGATGAAGGTTTAGATCATTAATATTTGGATATGAATTAATTTGATTGTATTGAGTATTGGCACATTGACTGCAAAGGACGTTATGAGAAAGTGGTTCCAATCTGTGAAGAAGTCTTTGTAGTTGATCTTGTTGATATAAGGAGAGCGGATCATAATTTCCTGTCCCTTTTTAAGGTTAATTCTTGTGCAATCTGTCAATGTGTGCTCGAGTATGGTGCAAATATCCTCATGTAATTCAGCGTCTGGCTACTTTCCAGGGATCAGCCAGAGCAGGATCTCCCATTGGCTGCTGCAACATGGCTCAGACCTGAGCGATCAGAAGAAGAGGGCCTTCTATCGCTGGTACACACTGGAGAAAACCACTCCGGGTATGTCTGAACTCTTTGCCCCTGGCACCGCTCACAGCCTGGCTCTATGTGCCAGAGTGTTCCAGTCGCCATTATTTGTACAGTCAGCCCGTAATCACCGTTGAAGGACTAGGGGTAAAAATGGAAGTGAATTTAGAAGGACATCTCAGAGAGGAAACCCCCTTTCCATGATGGGAAGATGTGCAGCAGCTGCCAAGAGCAGGCAGAGAAAGATTAAACATCAACAAAAATGAATGGTGGTGAATTTTAATCTGGATCTGGCATAGAATAACTTAAGTGGTCAAGGTCATTCCAGAGGTGTCACCTGGTGTAGGGATGTCAGCATGTTCTCGGTCCCTTTACAAGACTTAAGGAGGAGGGAGGACAAATCCAGGACCACACAGACACAGCACAGCTGCACCCATAACAAATAAACAAAGAGAGAACGGAGGACGTACCTGAAAGCACAGCAGAAAGGGAAAAAAGCCATCAGCAAAAAACCCAAAGTCGTGTGGTTTTTATCTGAAGACAAGATGGTAACCCGGATAATGCTTTGCTTCACTAATCGTAGCAAGGAAGTGGTTCCAATAAAGGAAGTGCGGTAGGAAAACGTACTGCCACCTGCTGTTTCTTATTGTAGGGGGAAAGAGAGCGTAATCAGCTTGTTGGAAATGTTCTGCCTTGAGACCTGATACACACTGTATATTGTCTGGTGTGCGTGTTTTTGTGTTTGACGTCAACAGACGCATCACAGTCACACAGCCTTAGTTTTGTGTTGTTTTGCTTGTGACACACAAGTTTGAGCCAAAGTCATAAGAGGACAATCAGATGTTTTCTTAGCATTAAACCTACACCACACTGTAGATGGTTCATGGTAAACACCAAAGTCGTCCTATTAGCTTTGGCCTCAGTGCATACCTATGCGTGTGGTGTTGTCGTATCAACCTACACAATCCAGCAGACATCCCACGCCTTGTCCTCTGCGGCATGTTCCTTGGTGGAGCCCTGCCAACATCGTCAGCATTGGAAACTGCTCTATGCTATTTATGGCCCAACTGTGCCCGGCCCGGCTCAGCTCAGCTGAGCTGAGCTGAGCTGAGCTGAGCCCAGCCCCTCACACACCTCCATCACTGCTGCAGAGAAAACTGATGCCCCATTCGCGCCATCCTCGGAACCCGCACTGTCGCAGAGTGACCCATTTAGCTCACGTTCACAGTTTCGGCCTTATTTAGGGACCATCTTTAAACCCTGCAATGAGGGAAGAATGGGTCAAGACACCAGGGTTTCACTTTAGGTTGTAGGCTGGCTCTGTACAAGGCTTTCTTAATAGTTTTTAGAAGTCGAGGATGTCATCAGTGGGCATTAATCCAGATGATGCAGCAGGGGCCTCGTCAGCATATTTCACTTATGTTTCCTGTAATAATCTTCACAACGTTTTCGTGAGATTTGCAAGATGCTCCGTTCATGCTTCGTTGAGATCTCAGCGCTCCTCTCATAAATTCTCGTGACAGTGGACGAACTGTTGTGTGTTGCCAGCCTCCACATATCACTGAGTTTGACAGTTGAAAGCCGCAAACATGCCACCAAACGATACGATAATAAGACTGAGTGTGGCTTCGTGAGAGATGGTCTGTCATTTTTACACAACAAATGAACAGTGGCTTACAACAACAACCATTGCCACCCAGAGTAATATATATACTTAATATTCGTATTTAAATAAATAAATTGTATTCAATCCATTTTTTCAGATTTTTTTCTCTTTTTGAATCCTCAAAGAGAGAGACAATTTCTCAAGTTTAAGAATGGGTAAATAATGTCAAATCAATCACTCGACTCTGGATTCAGCTATTTTCTGTAAAGAATTCTCACTCATAGCCAGTAGGGCCTGTGGCAGCTTTATAGCCTTCCTCTGATTCCAAATGTACAAAGGAACCTGAGCCTGAAATATGCTGCACAGAGTTTTTTCCTCTGGAAGCTTAATATTCTATTCCTTCATCTTCTTCTTGTTTAGTGTACAAACTGGTGTCACTTTAGCAAGCAATTATTTATCAAAGAAATAAGCTTCAAGGTTGGTAGATGCAGGTTACCTGCACACTTACAGTTACACAATGAGTTTCGATTGTTTCCCTCACTAGGTGCTACTCTAAACATGCGGCCAGCTCCGTTACCTCTCGAGGAGATGGAGTGGAGGCAAACCCCGCCCCCCCTCAGCACCGCCACTGGAACCTTCCGGATGCGACGGGGAAGTCGTTTCACGTGGAGAAAAGAGTGCCTGGCTGTAATGGAGAGGTGAGGGATGGAGGATGATATGAGTTTGAGTCTATTTCATAAGATCCCCTCTTATTTCCACAAGGATTTGAGGAAACATTTGAGGAAGCAAAGCCAGTCGCTCTCATCACACGCTCTCAATATCGACCCCGTTACATTGCAAACACAGCCTTGATATTTTAGAGCACCTTCAGTTTGTCGACATTGTCCTTGTGTCATGAAATTAAATTAATCAGTGTGACTCTTGTGCTATTTATAGCTACTTCAACGACAACCAGTACCCAGATGAGGCCAAAAGAGAGGAGATTGCAAACGCTTGCAATGCTGTCATTCAGAAACCAGGTGATCAAAACTAATCAGCAATATGTTCATTTGCAGCCACCATTCACATTTTGCGTTATCTGTCCCACACGCAAGTTGTTCATATTTTTGCAAAATGTTTCTTTATTTTTTATTTTTGTCTATTATGTGATTGAATTATTTTTCTTTCCTAATTTCTCAATCTTTTTTTAGTATGATGTACAATACGGGGTAGTTTTTGTTTTTTTTAAAGGATGATTTAAAAAAAATGCAGTATGGTGAAAATCTCCTTGTACATTGTAGAGATTCTGCTTGTCAGTCAGCACGTTTACATGTACTCAATACTTGTATTACCTTGGACAGAATCACTAGGCGTGCACACACTGATTAAAATGTTTTCATGCCTGAATAAATCTATTGGTAATCACATGCTCAGACTGAGCATTCTTTGATTTGTGCTGATTTCAGCTGTATTAGTGACGTTTGAAGAAGCAGATTTGTTGACTTAATCACAGTAAAACCAGGTGTTAAAGTGCCTATAAATGTACTGGCTGTGACTGTCCGCCAGAGATGCAAACCTAAGTGTGGTAAAATCTTCCCATGTGATCTGTTGCAGGAAAGAAACTGTCTGATCTGGAGAGGGTCACCTCCCTCAAAGTTTACAACTGGTTTGCCAACCGTCGCAAAGAGATCAAGAGACGTGCTAACATTGGTAATGTGGGTTTGGGGCCACAAATGTTGTGTGAGGCTTTTAAGTTGACTCTAACTTGTTTCTTGTGCCATAAATGACTCGCACTACAGTTAAGTTAGTGTTTATGGCTAATTTATCAAACCTCCAAGCAAACAAGTAGCTACTGAAAAGATTCACACGCACTAATCCAAAGGTCAGATGGTAGGAATTTGGCAGAAATCAAAAAAATCTAATAATCCATCCTCTTCCTCCAAGAAGCCACAATCCTGGAGAGTCATGGGATAGATGTCCAGAGCCCAGGAGGACACTCCAACAGCGATGACATCGATGGGAACGACTTCTCCGAGCAGGTAGGGAAGGATTAAGGCTCCCCAAACAACAGATGTACACTTTAGGGCTGAGAAAAGAGGCGAGTCAGTCCCTGCAACCGTACATCACAGTTTGATGTTTTAATTGCATCTTGTACTGTGCCTATTTTTGGCAACTTATTTTCCTCCAACCACAGTGATTTCCATTGTTTTGGGATCAGCTACTAGACAGCTATTCACATGCATCAAACCCCGCACGGAGGAAGACTTTCTCTGCTCTCGGACTACACTCCATACTTTCCAGTCATTAGTCAGATGGGGCTGCGCATTTTTTACATCTCTTTCATTCCACGATAACAATACATCACTTCACTTTATTAATTACTTTCCTCTCGCCGGGGTTAAAGTTGTTAATAATTGAAATCAGCAGCAAGTTGTTTTTGCCCGGCGTGGAAACCTACGGATCATGTTGTCTCTCTGGCAAGACCTCACTAATTCATCCCCTAACGCCAAAATGCATGACCATTTCAAAAGAAAACTGCTTCACGTGAACCAGGAATAGAGCTTTCTTCGCGTGCAGAAGTTTGTCACCACCTGTTGCACAGTTGCTAATGAATGACTACTCAAGGCACGACTCGACTAGAAATGCTCACGCTGCATGCCTTCTTTCACGCATTGAATAGAAAGTATTCTTCTGAAAGATGGCGTGTAATGAGACGGAGCAGTGTTCTGCCTTAGTGGAGAGGAGCCCACCGGTCGAGATAGAGTTTCAGTCTAAGCCCTCTGGCTTCATTTTTGATTGCACAACATGCAAATTTACAGTAAACCTCGCTGTTGGAGCAAAACCCGCAGATCAAGAGACAAAGCAGTTCACCCAGGTCAGCCAGTGCTGCTAATGAGCACAGAGCCTATGAAAAAAAAGTCATTTTAAAGTTCACTTTGAAGTTATTTAACCAGTTAAAATCGCAGTTTGAGTTGATCTTGATCTGCTTTGTTGCAACACTTACAGCCCTGCGACTTGCCATATTTCGACAAGAGACCTCTCAGCCGACCATTTGGCCTTTACCGACTGGAGCCCACTTCGCCAACACAGGTAAACGCTCACATAGAAATTCGGCAAAACGTATAAATACGTCATTAATCTACTGTATGTTATAGTTCAGGTCTTGAAGATGGTTTTTCCATTCTTTCAAGAAGCTTCTGCAGTTCCTAATTAGTCTTTACTTTTGCACGTATTTTGAATACTCAGCGATCAATGTAAAAAGAATTTTTTTGTCATCATTTTTTGAGTGACAAAAATGTTTGTTTACTCCAAGTAAGGACAATTATAGTGCACGTGTAAACACACTGAGTTCCTCTTTAGGTTCCCTCACACCTTGAGTCAGGTGACTCCTTGGCTCACAGTTATTGAGACATTGGAGTCATGTGTAGTGAATATTTTCACCTCCCTTTTTCTTCGGTGAGTGTCAAAAAGATGACACAGCAAGACAAGTTGCCTTTAGGTGCTACTGCTGGCTGGGTGATTATATTTATCTGTACTTTTCTGGAATTGAGACATCTTGTTAGAGGATTAATATGCTCATCTTGGACCCAGATCAAATATCCTCCATCTCTACCATCACGACTGCTGAATTTCATCAGAATTACACCGTACTTTTCTACAGTCGCCTTTCGTACAAAGCCCTAAAATATGGCACACAGCATTTCTGCAATTAATGTTTTTACACACGATTTGCTTGTAAGTACAAAACACTCACAAAATATTGTTATATCACACTTGCGCGAAAAACAGCTGCAACACACGAACATATAAAGTCCAGAATGTGGACTGATCATGCATTTTGCATCTCCACCCAACATAACCAATAGTAGTTCAGCCGTCGGTTTGCCCATGTGCGGGTCAGTGGTCAAACAGGTCATGCTGGCATCGTTAACTAACATCTAACATCTAACTGACAGCTCAGATGCCCAACCACTCTATAATACTGTGTCTGTTATCATTTTGGAACAGACACAGAAAGTCACACAAACCCTCTGTATGTCCATAAATTTCCTAATATCCTCCAGCGTGTTCCACTAGGAAATTTACACAGAGAGTTTCCCCTCATTGGTTCGTATCCATGGGAAATGTAGATTGAATGAATGAGTCCAGTATCAGAGTACATGTACTTGTACTTGTGCTGGTTTAAAAAAAAAACAAAACAATGTCAGTACAAAACGTACTCAAGTTTCAGGATATGAATAACTGCATAACTGAATAAAGGGCGGGTGCCATTACACTTTGCCAACAGCCTTTAAGTTTTGTTGTGCTGACAGCGATCAGCGCTGCTTGACACCGTATCCATAGTGAAGCCAGTCAGTACGTTTACAAGCAACTCTGTACTCGCGGTATTTGTCTGTGCTGCGATTAAAAGTCGTGTACGTGCACAGATTCGATACAAATCTGCTGCTCTCCGATTAGACATGACGTTTTCATAATCATATCTTCGCACGTGACAAATCTGTCCAAAGTTCCATAATGTGTGTACGTGATGTTTGAAAATTATATCACAAAGTTCCTTTACAATTGAGAGAAAACTATCGGCTAAAAAAATTACAGGCATTTAAAATCTAAAAAATAGAGTTAAATACTAAAAACATGGAGATTCTTGGAGATGAGATTAAAATCCAATGGTGTAAATGTAATTAAAGCAAACGGTGTATCGATGTATCTCATCATTCTTCAGTATCTCTTAACTGAACGTCTCCCTGCAGCAAAAAACGACAATAAGGCGTTCCCAGAGAAAGCCCACTCAATGTCTTCATCGTAATTGTTTACCCAAAGCTCTAAAGAGCATTTAAACGTATTGCTTGACCAAATTTTGACCCAGGTTGGAAAATAAGATGTGAGAATTCCCATGTCATCTTGTTTCAATCCCAGGACGACAGCACAGCGCACAGCGAGCACCAGGACCCCATCTCTTTGGCTGTGGAGATGGCAGCCGTCAACCACACCATCCTGGCCCTGTCCAGGACCGGAGGGGTCCCCGGCGACATCAAGACCGAGTCCCTGGAGGACGAATGAACTGCACAGGAACAAGGACAGAGGAAGCGAGGGGGGAGGGAGAGAGAGAGAGAGGGTGTGGTGGAGGCTGTCGGCGAGAGGGGAAATGGAAGGAGCAGCAGAAAGAGTGCAGGATGGGTTTTTAAAAAGAGACCAAAGTAATAATACTTAGTAAAACGTATAAATTGATCCTTGTCTCTCGATTTCCCCGGCCCTCCTCCCGGTCCCACCAACTTCATGTAAATGCTAATCGCCCCCCGCCCC
>OMNV01015958.1:0-33198 GCA_900303265.1 Brotula barbata | reverse complement strand
GTTTAGCTCTGCAGAAGCCTATAATGTCACACTAAATGGACAGACAGTATGTCTACACCAGCATGTACTGGATCAGACTTTGTTCTGCTCAACCTCTAAAATTAGAGCAAAAATCTGGATTATAGAAGGTATAGAGCAAGAATTCATACTATAGTAGCACATTAGGAGATCATATTCACATGCTGGAATGTTGTCTTATGTCATTCATGGTCAAACTAGCGAAAATATTTGGAATTCATGAAATCCATGCAAAATTCAACACATTAAAGTAAAGACAGATGCACAGCGGCAGAGACCAGCACGGTCGTGTGCATCATGCCAGACTAAGCAAGTAGGACCATAGTGGACTAAATATATGTAGGTCAGTCGGTCTCTCGTTTCTGCCCGCAGCTGCTCATGTGATCACATAATGTATACCTCAGCTCTAACACAGCAGGTGTAGTACAGAGTATACATTATTTTCAAAGGTATGGTGATTACAGCAGATTCTGTATGAAAAACATCTACTATAAGACCAAGTGATACACAGTCCAGCACACCAAAGAATCTAGTGTGTATCCAGGAAGCAGCTGCGCACAAAGTATTGTTTGTGTGTGTCACCCACCTATGCTTTGGGTGACTGTCCTCAGTCTATGTAGCAGCTCGCCCAGAGTCATCTCCTCTGTCTTCATCCACAGGATCATCCTCCAAAGGGACAGCGGAAGACCAGCTGTCCAGCACACAGACACTGTTGCAGGGAGAAGCGACAGCTTGCCTGATTGCCTGAACGCTGCGTCGGAGAGAGGAAGAGGAGATGAAGATGAAGACAATAGGAGATGGGGACTGTTGCGGATGTAAGCCCAGAGGGGAAGCAGACAGAAAACAAGCTGAGGATATGGATGTGATGAAGATGAGCGAGAAGAGGTGCTTACAGTCTGGGTGAAGGATGGGGGACTGAGAGGAGGCGGGTGGGGGGTGTTACCGCGACAAGTACTGGGATGCTGATGCTGATGAGGGATGGATGAAGGGATGATGCTGAAGCTGCAATGGCTGTGATAGCCCCGGCTGCAGCAACAATGCTAAGGGATGCAGAGGAGAGGATGCCAGCACGGATGATGAGGAGGAGGAGGAAGGCGGAGGAGAGGAAGGCTTCATGCACACATGAACACTTCAGCGTCAGCAAACATGATGGTGCAAACCTGTGCAGACAGAGGGGGGAGGGGAAATGAAGGTCAGCTTGTCGTCAGATTTGCAGTTCCACAGCTGATGTGGTGGCGCCCTCTTGTGCGGAGAAGACGAATGACAGCTGTGTCATGATGCTCCTCGACACGCGTGGATCCATACCTTTAACGACACTTGTGCTACACTGACACCATGTGGCAACACTTCATTACGACAGCAGCTGATTCTTTACGTTAACCCCTTAAACTCTGATAAATTCTTTAGTAATTGACTACACTTGAAGGAAGTATACCATGTAGAAAATTAATTAATAATTGTAGAATTATATATCAAACACATATATAAATAAATAGATAGACACATATGTATACACTAAATACAATTAATTAATTTATCACCACTGTATTACAAATACATAATATAATTGGTGCTTCCTGCGGATGGAATCTGATTCTCTAAAAACCTCCTAGCTGACCAAAATGACCAGGTGCCACAAGGGGAATCGCTACTTAAATTGTCTAGTCTCCCTTACTCAAGAGGGCAGGCTGGTGGGTGCGTTTGTGGACTGAAACAGGTAGTGGTGGTGGAGGAAGATTTATTGTTGTCAGCAATTGTACCCACTCCACAATCTGCTGCTTAAAGGTGTTTGGTAAGTCACACAAACGTTGCTGGAGATCATCAACAACAAACACTGATTCTTACTCAGACTTCTTGCTACATCAGACCAGGGTAAGAATCAGTCGGTCCCTGCTTCCATAAAACCCGGGAACCAGCGAACAATATAAAGCACCAGTCATCTCAACTCTTCCAGGAGTCTTTGGAGTTCCCGGTTCAGGAGCCACAACCTATAAAATACAGAGGACAGGTGTTTTTACAGTTTCTTTATTACAAGCAGAATGACACTACAGTGCGTTGCCCTCATTTGCTACAGACAGGCTGGCAAAAAGTCAACATCTTTTAAAATCTTAATACAAAAAAGTTCTCAAAACCTATTTAGTAATACAAACAGCTGTACTGGAGGTATGAGATGAAGCGTGCTGTTCGAAGCATTTGAAGAGCACAGTAGTTGACGTTTCAGACCTTCGCCAAGCTCAGGAGTGACAAAATGAGCACCTGCTTGAGCTGATGGACTTAGAAAAGCAGTTTGACATTCCGGTCAGCAGAAGAAGGCTGGTGCGATAAACCCATTTGAGAAAGAGACTGACACCGAAAGAAGTTCATTCCTAGTCAAGTTATTTGGTCACTTTTTTTCCACCCACTACAATCACTGTAGAAAAATAACTTGTGAGGAAGAATGAACACATGTAACCCCCAGTAGATAGACAATAGACCTTGTTTTAGGGGAACATGATCTGTCATAGAACAAAGTGCAGTGTGTGTGTAGACCTATCGGCTATTATGTATTTATCTAATGTCCTCATATAATGTATTCTGTTCTTATTTTGGTTACAAACTTGAAGACACATTCTAACAGAGTTAAAATATAGTCTTTTCTCTGGGATACAAAAATAGCAAAAGAAAAACAATGGACAACACAACCAAGAAGAGTTAGTGAAATATGTTTTCACCACAACTAGCTGGATAATGACAAAAATATACACTCTTCCACTACAAAGGATACTCCATCATATTGTGCTAATAAAATAGACCTTACTATATTATTGTGGTGAGCTTTGTATGTATGGCACAGCACAGTGAGGTGGGACACTGCATAACAAGCACAGATGCCCTTATATTGAACCAATGAGGGTGGATATTACCCCCGCTCCACAAAAGGGAAAAACCACAGACATTGACATAGGCGAGCGAGCTTGAAGTAAATAAAAGAAAAAAATCCTGATTTCCAACAACATGATAAAGCATTTGTGCTGCGGCAAAACCTCAACACTGGTTATTAAATCTATACATGTAAGCAAATAGCAATGTATCTGAAAAAAAAAATGTATAAACATATAAAAATGCTTTAGAATCTGACATTAAAGACAAACAGTCACTTGCTGTGTGATGGAACAGATAAGCTTTGGAAAAAGGACTTGAGATGTTAGAAATGTAGAAAAGACGTTCAAACACAATGACCTACAATCTTCGACTAGAGGACTTGACGGACAGAGCAGTTCAACATTCTATTGATTTGATTGTGACATCGCCGATTCAAGTCTCCCTCTGACTTATAATACACTATAAGACTCCATCTCAATATAATACATATCAAAAGTATAAGTTACATCCATACATCAACAGTGACTGCCATCAGTAATTTTAACACTATTAAAAATACAGGGAAAATGTGACCTGACATTAGCATTCTTACAGATCTGACATTAACTTTTGCATAACACATAGCATGGCAGCAAGCAAACAGTCATTGAACAAAGAAAGCAC
The DNA here is from genome assembly GCA_900303265.1 of Brotula barbata. Classification (NCBI taxonomy): domain Eukaryota; kingdom Metazoa; phylum Chordata; class Actinopteri; order Ophidiiformes; family Ophidiidae; genus Brotula; species Brotula barbata. The sequence continues at coordinate 29,655 of OMNV01015958.1, read as the reverse complement.
AATGCTACAGAGAGTAACAGCTAGTCATTCAGCGCATACATAAATAAGGACCCTATCAGGCCTGGACTGTTTGAGAGACACAGCACCAAGGGCCACCTTCAGTGTCTGCAAATGACTATTAAACATGCTGCTGTTACCATGCATGGCCACATGGTGGCAGGAAGTGGACACAGGGTGCTCATTGTTTGGGGAAAGAAAGGGTGTCATGATATGTTTCATGATGGACGATGTCTGAGAGGAGAAGACGAGGAACAACTGAGAGAAGAAAAGATCAGCAAGCAGCAGAGAGATTCTACATGCTGCACAGGCAGATAAGAAAAACAAGTGGCCATGATAGTCCGGGTACCAGAAAGAAAGATCGGACACCCTGTACCAGACATGTATGCCCCAGCACACGCCCATGTACAGTAAGAACATGTTTAAACTGGCTACAAATCTAATCCAATGGAAATGAGTGTCTATGAATTAAGGCAGGGCGGCTAGAATACTGCACATCCCTCTTCAGATTTTCTCCCCTTCCCTCCTTCAGCTGATGGGTGTGTGTGTAAGGCTTTATAATACACCACTTCTGCGTTTACACCTTTCTCCTTTGGCTCCTAGCCTGCTGCTGTGTGGTAACTGTAAGGCAAACGTGTGTAACATACATACGGTACAGCTAAACACATGCGTGCAAGCACCCATACACTCACACATGCACATACACACACACACTCACACACACACACAAACGCACTCACCTACAGGGCTTAAAAGCTGCCCTTACTTGGCTGGACCACATACATAAATTTTGTCTACGGACATTTACATAAAACCAGAAGGACACACGTGGAGGAACGGGCAAGAAAGTGAAAATGAAAATGAGGAAAATACAAAAACCCCAAACCACTGATAGAGGATAGGACTGTAGTGCATCAAACACTGCACATTAGTACATGGATCCCATTTGAATGCCAGAAGTTGTAGGCAACACACTACTTCAAGTAATTTTTCAAGAACTTTGATGAGCCTATGAAAAGAACAAGCGTGGGAGAAAAACAAAGATGAGGAGGATATCTAAGAGGTTGTCCTGTGAGGAGGAGCCAAGGAAATGCACATGGTGAACTCAGCGTGAAGGTTCCATGCAGTTGATGTGTACGAACATGATTTGTATGTTGTATTTCTTATATTCAGTAAATCCTTGATCTTTGAGGTGCTGGTCTTAGCCACACATATTCGCTTCTACGCGTTTGCCCACAAGATTCCCATACACATATGTAGTTTCAGCGTGTATGTTTGTGTTCACACGGAGGTCTCTGGCCCTGGAGCGTAGTAGGCAAATCCTGCCCCTGAGAGACGGAGCACGCGTGGGCTAAGAGAGCGGAAGTCTGACCCCTCCCCTTCAGCCAAGTGAGCCAGTAGTTTCTGCGGAAGAGGATCAGATTTACGGAGTGACAGCATCTCCGCAGCGCTAAGGTGGAGGTGAGAGGAGTCCGTGTTCCTGCCTTTGGAGGATCCGTGGGAGGACAGTGGAGTCTCCTCTGCCACGCCCCCACGAACCAGCTTCTCATCGTCCTACAGAAAGAAATGATGGAGCATGAATAATCAAATCTGAGACAGAAGTGTCAAAGTAGAAGAGGAACCCAAATTCACAGAACACATGCAGATCAAATCTCAGAGATTATGAATGAAAACAGATGTGAGGACTGATGCACAAGACTGAAAGAGACGGCAATGATCACCGGGTTTAACAACTATGTTATGCTTGAACAGATCATCAATAACATAAACTCCTGGACAGAGCAGCTTGATCAAATGCTTCTTAGATGAAGCAGTGTAACGTTAGAGAAGAAAGAGGAATCAACACGACAGCTTGTAATCATGCAATCACAAATTAGAGCAATTTTACAAGGTGAACCTTTACAGAACAGATTGTTCTAATCAGAAATAAAAACACTCTGAAATGCCAATTTTGATTTCCTGATCGGGAAACATTAAAAAGTTGTTGCAACAATGAAACCGATACATGCTTGCACTCCCACCTTCAAACACTAGATGTCATTTGTGTTTTCTGTTGTTTTTTGCATTTCTGCTTTCTTTATTATGATAGCTACAGTAGAGAGATAGTCAGGAAGGACAGGGTGGAGAGAGGGGATGACCTGCATCAAAGAGCACAGGACGGAATCGACCCTGCACCAATGCAGTATGTGGTTTGCGCACTACCTAGTTAGCCACTGTGGCACCCGTAATAAGGGTTTTGAACAATACCAGTTTGTGTCTAATAGGAATGTGGAGATTCTTGTATCAAGACTCATGTGTTGTACTGATATTTTCCGTTATTATTACATCTCCTCTTGGTAATCTATTCTTCTCTCACATACAGCTCCTATTGCACACCTGAGTGAATCTCCCTTTGAATAGCCTCACCTGGGTATTTCTTTCTTTTCTCCTCATATGTTAACGTTTTTTTAGCCTTGCCTTCCTAGAGAGCTTTGGTGGGTCAATAACTGTTTGTGGTGTCAACCTAAAAAGTCCATTGAGCAATTATGGGCAATGTTGGATCGATAAAATAGGTATGGACAAGGTATGGCGTGATTTCTAAAACCTAAAGCAACTCTGTTGGGTACAGACATTAAAGTCATATAATGAAACAGGCCCAACAGGACAGAGGAGGATGATTTACGTACCTACTGCTGACCGATTCCCACATCAAGTGACAATGAATTTTCACCTTGGGTAAATAAAGGGAGGATAAAATTTGACTGCTACCCAGATCATGTTAATTTCCGTCCCACATGAAGTGAGAAGCACAGCAAGCATTAAGGCCAACACTGCAGTGTTAATTGGAGATTGTGATTCCTGACAGTAGGTTTAATAGAAACAAATCTCTTATGCAGTGATACTCAGATGAAGCAAACCTGAGCCCAGCAACACCCAGCTTGAGTCGTAGCATGCCAGCATGGCCCATGCGGTGCAGCGCAGCACGAAAACATCATGGCAGTAACATTAATAACCCAACTCCGTAGTCACAAAGCCCTCTATTGAGATGTTACCATGGTGACCCTAGCCCACCAAAGGGGTGTGTTCTAGGGTATGTTGAGTGGGGTGCTGTGGCTGTGTGACATCATGGAGTCATAGGTCCTAGCAGCTTTTTCTCCACTGTCTCCCTCACAAGTCATATCAGGGTGAAGCCGGTCCCTCTCACTGCCTTCCCCTCCACCACTAGAGCCGGGAGCCACACAGCCCCCCAGAGCCCCTGGAGTCTTTACCTTCTGTGGATAACGTTAAAAGGAAAGAAGGTGATAATGGGCTCTTTTCAGATGTATTGTGAATTGTGAATGTAGACTTATCGACTTTGTATCCATTTCCAGTTGAGTCTGACTGCATATTAGCACTGTTTCAGAATACATCATTCATATGCTGGGATCAGTTTTCGCCTCCCTACTCACATTTGATTTTATGTGTGGTAATCAGAGCCTGGTGCAAAACAGAGAAATAACACGTTTGCGAATTTTGCTGTAGCCATGCAGCTACAAGAGAGGTCTGGGTTCACATCTTTGGAACAGACTGTAAATCTTAATGTTTAAGTAGTTATACTGATTAGAAATTAAATATTCAAATTTAAATATTAGGCAATTCATATTCTGTCAATTGAATGTTGCTGTGAACTATAATAAACTGAAATTTTGTCTGGTGTTTTAGACCTAACCAGCCTAATGAAACTCATCCTAGGCATGACAATGACATTTCACAAATTCAGACAGTATGAATACTAACAAATGTGACATACTGCATGCAAGTACTACAAAATGGACACAAACACATGGAATGTATAGTACAATGCAATGTGACTTCAAAAATGGGAGGAAAATGTGCACACCAAGCCTGGCTTACAAACCACACTGTAAAGTTATTAAAAACATCCTTAACGTTAATGTCAGAGAATGCAAGATGTTAAGACAGTGGTCAGTGATTTACACTAGGACATGCCACCATGCATACAGAGACGAGGGCTTAAAAGAGAGTCACCTCCTCTTACTGCTCCTCTCTCTTCTCTCTGGGCCAATCAGAAACTCATTCTGCTGGAGGACTGAGAAATCATGAAGATGGTGGACGGCTCCACGGTAAGGCACGAGCGATTGGACTGCAGTTACGCCAAAGAGCAAGCACAGAACGTGGAGTAATTGGCACACAGGGGAGTCAAACAGAGTTGAGAGGATTATGATGAAGGAGGGGGCGAGAAGAAGGGCAACAATAGTGAATATAGGCAAAAAGGGTGCAAAAGAAGGGCAGTGGGGAATGGGCAAGGGACAGTGGCATGAATTTTGATTAGGATGTAGTGAGAGGGGAAAAGAAGAAAGAGCACAGAGGGAGGAAATCCGTCAAATTTTTTCACATTTGTCCTGCAACTTGCTTCATACAAGCAGGGGTGTTGCTCATATCTACTGTATAACTGATCCTACTGTAAGAATTTCATGTGTTATGGTAAATTATTTCATATCATTTAATATCTATGACACTGTGTGAAATCGTTTGTGAATGTGGATCAAATAGTTACACTTTGGTCCCAAATATCTGTCATAATTTTGTCACAGGCCATCAGGCTGTCAAAAGCTCTAATTTGGCCATCTGTCGATGGGTCCCACACTGTGATCTAGGACTACTAATGTGGATTCACAACCAAAGATTTCATCACAAGAAACTTTAAACAATAGAAGATCCAAAATTCACAGATAATTATTATGAATATGTTGTAATTTCAGTTAAAGGGGTAAAACATGGTAAAAGATACAACCTAACATCTAGAATGGGAAACAGGAAAGCAACGATTAGTAAAGAGCTACTGGTTAATGGCTTTGGCAAAGCATTTAGTCACCACCATTCACTGTCTGTTAATGTAAAACTCTACAAGCTCACAAATCAAAACAGATTAGCTACTGTCTCTCTGTGGAGTGTATGCTAAGGCCATACCTGTGCACGTTCTGTGGCTGTGGGACACATGGCCCTGCAGAGGACTTTCTTGATGACATCTGGCAGCAAGCTGACCGTAATGAGCAGAATGATGCTGAGCCAGGCTGGACCACTAGATAGCATCTGCATGAACACGTAGTACATCCTCTGGTAATTCAGGAACGGCCTGAGCAGTAACAGTGTCAACAAAAAAAATGATTAGTTCACAGGCTTTCTAAGTCCCCTCACGTAAACTAAAAATGCATTAATGTGAGATTTAACAGATGCTTCGAAAATCAAAACATTTTATACCAAATGATGCCTCCCCACAGAAGGGAGAAAATGATGTAGAAAAGAAGTGAACCCCAGATGACAAAGTGATTGATCCAGGTCCAGTGGTGTGTGTCCAAGGCAAGCTGTAACAAACAGAAGACATAGAGTAGACAGTCAACAGTCATCCAGTCAATGAAGTAAATAACTGTGCCTGCAGTCTTAACCGCTGGGCAAACTGAGCAGCCTGTGTAGTCAATCATTTATATTACATTCTGGTTAACATGTGCCTGCAAGGTTGTTCAAGCATCATCAGACACCCGTGCACTGACAATGATCTTATTTGAACAGTGGAATTATGTATGTAATGCACGTTTCTCATTTCTCTTGTAGTCTCTAAATACTCAAACACACACCTTGAGCGTAACGGTGAACACCAGCACAGTGAAGACAAGAGTCCCAAATGTCCAGTTCCCAAACATCTACACCGAGAAAGAGGAAAAATGGGGTCAACGGTCAAATGATCACACAACACTGTATTCATAGCGCATTAGGTGTAGACACCATCACATCATTACTGCTGTGTTGAGGTCCTTTAGCAAAACACAATATACTACTTTTTTGTGTAGTGTCTGAACTGGAATTCTAGGGCAATTCTAGGGAGGTTCTTGTGTTTTAAAAGAAGACATCAGGAGTGAACAGATGGAATGGGAGTAAGGACAGAGTAAGAGCCAAATAGGGGGGAGGATGAAGGGATAGAAAAAGTGAAGGGATGGGGAAACTAGGGGATTTATGTAACAGCAATATTGGCTGTTGAGGTCAACAGTCCCATCTTTGCTAGAATCCCTCTATATATTTATGGTTTCCTTTTAAGATTAGAGAGATAACAAGGATTCCATTTTAAAATCATACACAGGAATTTTCATGATGCTTGTTTGTTAACATATACACATAAGGTACAGTTTTGATGAAAACAGCTAAGCCACCCATAAATTCTGCAGCAATAAAATTGAATGAGAACAAAACCAAAACCAAGTTTTGATACCACAAACACAAAGACAAATACACACCCAAACACCCAACCCCCACACACGATGCAAAAACACATTGGACGTAAACACAAACAGATGTGGAATTCTACTCTACAGAACACTATTTATGCTACCACAACAAAACACAAGAACAATGTGGGGGTGCCTCTAAGGTACCTACTATGTTAGTGGAGTTGGTAAGATAAAGTACTGTGCAGGATTCAGAGATTAGGAAATAATGGAGCACTAGAAAACTACACATTCAGATGAGAGTGCATGGATGACTTGATGCGAGAAAGGATGAAACTGCATAAAACAGTCAAACTAAAAGCTTAAATGGTACAACAGGAACTTAAAAAAAAGACAGAGAGCTGACAGGGAGAGAGACAGGCTTACCATCTGTGTGTTGGTGGTCATAAGCTGAGGAACAAGAAGAGGAGCAAAATAAAGAGAGGAAGCAGGAAGGAAGAGGAAGAAGAGAGAAAAGAATCAGGACAAAGGGTAAAAATAAACTTCGGAATGTTCTAACTTAAAAAACAGGACCAAAGGCAATCAAAAACAGTTGACATGATACAAATTAACGATACAGAGAAAGATGCTATTGTGTAGTCGATATGAATGGAAATCCAATGTTGCTGACCTAGGGGAGCAGCCCCTGAGATAGAAACCTTACCATTACTGAGCCATAATAAGATATTGTGACCACAAAGTGTTTCCATTGTATTTCACTCCACGCTCATGAGAATCCAATGAAGATGGATGAGTGTTCTTAAAGTAAGTACTTATTTTATATGCTTTAGCCTTTTTTAACATCCCTAAAAGATACATCAAACACCCCACAATATACAGACAGCTGCTTCTACTCCGTTCACAAAAGACAGGACCCAGTGGCTGTGCAGACACTGAAATGGAAGCTCACCTGGCCATTGCTGGTGAAGGTGGTGTTGTCAAAAAGGAAGTAGGCACCAAAGAAGAAGATAATAGCATCAAACACACCCAGGCATGTCCAGTACAGGAAGACAGGCCAGCGGAGGAGAGAGTTTTTTGCTACGTCCCTGAGAGAGACAGAGATTGAGAGAGTTGCTAAGAAAAAAAACATGTCTGCATAATACTGAGGCATGAAAAACAATTTCAAAATTGTGATGATGGTCAGCCATTTTCTCAGCCTGTACCTGTACAGGGAGGGATCCCTCTTGAGTGTCTCCATGGTGACATGTTGCTCAAACAGGCTATAGAGAAGGATTGGGAGTGAGGTGAAGCTGATGTTGTATAATGTCAAATACGCTGTGTCATAGAGAGGCTGCCAAGAAAGAAACATAATAAAGACATCGTCAGACATTGTTCTTCATATTTACAAGATAGAATACATGCCACTGTGAAGACTGCATGGTGCATACTATATTCTTGCAGACTTTTGGGAGAAAATTATTACCTGTTGGGAGAACCCACAGAAGAACTGATACAGGAACTGAGGGAAGATGAAGCACACATTCTGGAAGGATTTCAGGGAAAAAAACGAATGGAGAAAGTGATTTACTTGTGATAAGTATGCATGTGGAGATTTGGAGCATCTAAAAATGCTACTATGTACACATTTCTGTTTATGCACAGATTGTGAGCTGTAAGCTCATTGAGTGGGCTGAAAAAGCTGGTCTGCCAAAAGGAAAAAATAATAAATCTTTTGGCAGGGCAATGCCTCCTGTGGATGCCGCCTACACTGATCATCGTAGCCATGATTCCAGGAGAGAATGATGCACCAGAGATTCATGATATAGCTCCAAGATCGGGTTCTTTGTTTCACTACAAGTTGAGATCAAGTGATTAAAATGTGTGAAACAGGGGAATACAAGTCATTCATCTAGTACCTTGTAGAAGAAATATTGAACAAGCTCAGCAATTCGGATATAATAATAATGGCCATGAACAAGTAGCATCTTTTTCAGGTGTTTGAACTTTGGGATGGCATAGTCGCTGTTCCTTGCTGCCTGGCGGCCTTCTTTACCCATTATTCCTGATAGACAAAAGAAATATGTTATATGTAATCTATCTATACAGTGGTCAAAAATAGGGATGACTGTGAGTGATTGTCTATTTGCTAATGAAATAATCTCACCAATGCCTACATGTGCTTCCAGGATCATGCTGACATCATTTGCCCCATCCCCTATAGCCAGTGTTATGGGGTGCTCCTTTGAAGCTTTAATTAGCTTGACAATCTACAAACACAAAAACTTGACTTGAAGTATGTTGCCCATGTACCTCTGACTTTAGAATGGGCCTTAAGTACATTTTCAAAATAAACTAATTTTTCGTACTTGTGCCTTCTGCAGTGGTGCCATTCGACAGCAGAGCACAGCGCTACAGTTGCGACAGATGTCTAGAAAGATCTCTTTGTAGTTGCCAGGGCTGATGCCTTCATCTCTTGGCTTTAATACTGCAGACAGAGTTGCCCCATCAATGATCAGACCAAAGTCAAGGCAGTCTACTGACAACCTGAAATAAAAACAGACTGTGAGGTGATGTACAGTGTATATAAGTAGCTCCACAGCATTTCCATGTGTTTACATATTGTAGATATGAATTGCCCCATACCCAGAAATTGACCGTTGTCTGAGAACGGTCCTGCTCAGTTCGAACAAGACATCATTCAGACTCTGTTCCTCTGTGCGTTTCTTGGTTAGCTCTAGAATCTGCGTGCTACGACGAAACAGCTTGCTGGCATAGCAGGTAGCTGCTGCAGTCTCCATCTTGTCTCCTGTCAGCACCCACACCTTCATCCCAGCCTTGTGTAGTGACTCAATAGTGTCTGCAGCTTTCTCCTGGAGCCTGTATGTCAATATGTCGATAACTTGTTTAAGGCTGTATTGGGGTAGGTTAAAGCATCCATCAATCTTTCAATCAATCAATTACAAAGCAGTGATAACTTTTCAATAATTAACCATCCCTGTCCCACTCAATCACCAGTTTACCTTTTAGGAAATCAATGTGTTAGTCAGAGGAGTGGTCAGTTAGAGAAAAATGACTTCAGTGGTCAATGCTATTTAACACGGTTCCATTTTAATGCAATGGAAAAAAGCAAACATGCTAGAACTATAAATTTAGTCAGATTTTAGAGCTCAGAGTGTGACTGGTTTGTCCCCATGATTCATGACAATGTTACAGTTCAGGCTTCATGACTCATTTATTTTCCCTTCTGTCACTAAGCTGCTGCACTGTTATTCAATTTTCTCTCTCTCTGACGACCAACCTGTCCTCCACTGCTGTTGCCCCCAAAAGCACAAAGTCCCTCTCGATGATGTCATAGGCCTGTGCCAGTCTCTGTTCTCTGTCCTGCAGGGCCAGTTTGGCCTCAGACAGGTGATGACATGCCTCTTCATAATCTGACCGTGACAACCTTCGATAGGCAACACACAGAGTCCGCAGTCCTTCCTGTGTTACAGCAGACAAAGAGACAGATTTGTGTTAATTTATAGTCATTGTGGATGTCAAGATGTCATAGTATGACTGTAAACAAGTTTGACCCATCAAAAGAATGATAATTCAATTTCCTCAACGCAATGATACAGATAATTTGTGCTCTTATCAAGTAACTTTAATTCTGACATTTTCCCAATGTGTTTTTTGATTTGCGGAATTTTATTCTTTGCAGAATGCAAAAATAGCCAAAGTTACAATGTGTCCCAAGATGACTTATTCTATGTGCTCTACAATAAGTCATCTCGGGACTCGTTAATTAATTAATTTTATCTTGGGTTGGGTAGTGGCTCATTAATACACAGAAACTCATTACTGGCCTTCAGCATCATTAAACTTATTAAAATAACTGTGGGGAACAGGGCTATTTCTTGCTTGTACACTCACCACAGCATTCTGCTCCACCCGGGCTTTGACTTGCTCCACTTTCCCAGATACCACCCTTGGGAAAATGGACGAATCTGCCCCCTTACAAAACAGCAGGTATTCTCCTGAGGGCCCACAAACACACATGAACGCAAATATAAGAATGGAGCAAAAAGTGCACAGTCAGATTACTTACCATGGACATATCATCAAATGTCCTAATAGTGTACCACTGATGTCTGTTTTGTCTCTGCGAGCTAGTCTTACCTGAGCTTGACTTGACTATGACGCTCATTCTTCTCCTTACAGAGTCAAAGTTCAGCACATGTAACAGCTCAAACCTGAAGGAAAAACAATGTTGGCCCTGAGTGATTTTTGGTCTGATTTTCTGAACGGCTAAAATAAACGAATATGAAACTAACAGAACCATTTGCCTTTCCAATGCATCAAAAGACTTCATATCTGCAAAACACACAATAGTGCACAGCTACACAAATCGTACAAGATAAACAGCTTCCCCTCTCTACCTCCTCTGCTTCACTATTAACAGAAGATTGCAGAAAGTCATGTGGGGAGGAGCATAGCAACAGAATCTACTGCCATTTATTCATTTTCAAGCACTCTGATCTCACCTGGGCAAGCTCTAAAAATGATCTTTTTCATTCTTTGTTGTGGGTACAGTTCTGCATTGTGATACCTATTTTATATAGGTTTTTTACACTTACTGTGAAGGTCACAACCTCATCAACTGCACTGAATCCCATTACATGTAACTTCAACAAGCACTTCGCAAACGCACCTTTCAATTTCATCATCTTTGTTTAGAATTTCCATGTAGTTGTCTCTCAGCCTCAGATAGGTGTAACCCAACCTGGCAACAAAAGTTTAGGAGAATGGGGGAGGGAGGCAGGGTGAGAGCAAGAGAGACTTACTTTAAAATTATGGTCTTATCTGCTTGTGCCATACAAGGCTGATTTCAGAGTCTGTTGAAATATTTTTTCTAAATCTTGGGCTTTCGTGCATTACCTCTTCATTCCTTCTACTAAAGCAACTTCATCAGGTGAGGAGGAGATGTAAAAGGAGGTGGGCCTGCCCTGGTGGATGCCCCTCTTGATGCCATCCACGGTCTCCTCCTCCTTAACCTGTACTGTGTGACATAAACACAGCGCCCGAAAGAACAGGTCCTCGTACTCCTGCAGTGACAGCAGACAGACGGTATTAAAAAATTCTGTTTCTCCTTAATCTTTTGCACTTTTTGCATTTACAGTAGATGGCATTATGGTCAGCACTTTGCACTGCATTTCTATTTCTTTCTGTCTGATCAGGCACGCTGGGTATTGCTGCTCATATAAAAAAAGCTACTGCTGCTGTCCTCTTTTCACTTCTCCACCTCAGTTTGACAGCAGAGTCTGGATGGTTTTTGCAAGTGACGTACTTTGTCAAACACACAAAACGTACTTACTCTCCTATATCCTCCAGGTGAGGAATCGATCATGTCTATACTGGAGGCGGCACTCAGGATTTGGCCATTGCAGATGGCATGAGGTATATACACATTCCCGTCAACACAGCATTCAATAAACTCCATGTTGTTCTCTGTCAGAGTGCCAGTCTTATCAGTAAACACGTATTCCACCTGGTGGGGGGAGGGGGTGTAGATGAGATTATGTCTGCAACCTCTTCAAACATCTCTATTGAATGCACTTGACTGGATGAATCTTCCTGTACCTGCCCAAGCTCTTCATTTAGGTCAGAGGTGTTGACCTGAGCTCCCTCTCCCAGCTCCTCGTCAAACATTTCCTCGTCCCATGTGATAAAATAAGAGCCCAGGAATTTCTGCATCTCTACAGTGACGTACATTGATACTGGAATGATGTAATTAAAAAGAACCATGAAAGCCAAGAAGTCTGTGAATGCTCGTATCACCTGAAAGAGTGTGAGAGAGGAGAAATGAAGAAAGAGAATGTTTATTTTCACAAGTCCATCCAAAACTGAAAATTAGATTTGAGAGAAGCGGCCAAGAATGATCAGGCCTGTTTCATTAACAAACCACATGGCGCTGGCGTTCGTTCTCAGTCCTGTGGTTGTACCAGGGCTCATCCCGGTCAGGAGACCATTGCCAAGCATATTTCAAAAGAGTGTTGATCAGGGCTTTACTGATCAAAATGCACAGGTAGACTATCAGAAAGGCATTCATTGACCTACAGACAGGAACAAAGGTTTGTGGTTGAGGAGCTGTCTTCTGTGAATACACCAAAGATTAGACTGCATGCTTGATCATTTTAATTGACGACGTATATCATACTTTTCCACAGCAGAGCGTTTCTGGGACTTGGACTGGTAATTTAGAGCCATCTTGGTCTCCATGCCAGTGTAGATAGCAACAGCTGAGGAGAGACAACCCTGGGTTACCATAACAATACTGTCATCAACCTTACTCCAACACAAAAGGGATATTAAGCAATAATGTAACGTATATCTAGTATACTACCATAAATATATTGTGTGTTTTTTAGTGTGGCTCCTCTAAGAAGCAAGTTCTCAGCCCCAAGTGGTCTGCAAAAACAAAAATGTTGATTAAAAACACAATTTATGATCCAACAGTGTTAAAGCTGTCACAGCAGAACAGAAAAAAATATAATCAAGACTAGCCCACCTAGCCACGGGCTCCTCTTTGTCCTTGTAAATATTGATACGTCCCACAAATCTAGAAAAACAAAACAAAACAAAGAAGAATCGCATCATTCAGTGACTAACCAGAGTGCAACATTTATTTCTAAGAGTGTTTGGGGGTGTACAAAAAACATGCATCAGTGAACATGTCAGACTCACTTGTAGAGGTCAGGTTGTGGTTGTTCACATTCAATAGTGGCATGTAGTGAATCCACCTCCTGCTCCGTTCTAAAGGCCATAGTATCTGGTACTGCATAATAGGTCTGAGGGAGGGAAAAACGTGAAGGAAGGGGAACATGGGATGAAGAAAAGACAGGAAAATGTCAGCCACAGTCACTAATTAGGGCTGCGCTCTCTCAAGCTCGGTGGCTCGGCTTCCAGCTGGTATCCTAGATGGCTGACTGTAGTCAGTAGCCAAGGAGGTGTGTCATTATAGTACTCCTTAGGTCAGCAAAAGCCAGCATGCTGGGGCAGTGAGCACATCAGGGGGTAACCCTGGGTGTGTGTGAGGAGATTGGATGGAGTACTCTATTGGGTATGTGTATGTGTTCAGCCATGCATGTGTTTGAATGAGTGACATCAATGAACATCACTACGGAGGATGAAATGTGAAATGAGGTTCACGGCTGTGTGCCACATGTTTATGAATATGTATCTCTCTGTTTGTGTGTTGATGTTTTCACAATATGTTTTCACCACATTTAGGTTTTCTAGTCAGCTAAAAAAAAAAAAAAAGCTAAAATCATGCTGACGAAGGAATCATAAAAAATGAACATAATGCTGCTGCATTTCATGAATGAATGATAAATTTAGTCATCATGCAACCGCAGTTGTGACTTCTAGTCTTGATACCTTGTGACTAGACTCTCCATCCAGGCTGGCAGTAGTGACATAGCAGGTGCCATCATGCCGACAGGAGGAAAGTAGGATGAGGTCACAGGGGAAAGTCTCATCTTCCCTCACCATAACAATGTCCCCTACCTGTCAGGACATAACAGACAGTAGCTTTCACGTCAATAATAATATTAGATAATAATTTAACTGTATAGTAAAGACCAAAAGACAAACAGGCGAGCAAGTGTGTTCGTCATGTAACATTACTTTCATTTTTTTTCCACAGGATTGAGCAGTTGCATAACAGATTATGCGTGCGGAGCAGCTTAAGCAAGGATAAATCCTATCTCCACGGTGACCGTACACATGACACATGCGCTTAGAATTTTGCATAATTAATATATTCATCATGATTCCTCTTCCCAACACTCGTTCTCTAATCCTTTCCGTTTGAGCTATGATTTTGGTAATGGTCACGGTGGGACCGCTTGCGTGCGTGCATGTGGATGAATGGCTTTCACATTTACGGACCAATGAAGTTTAGTGACAATTATTGTTATACCACAGTTGTTTTCAATCCTGGTCCTAGTGGGCCAATGCACTGCATATTTTTTTAATTTCTCCCCACTCTACCGATATCCCATGAGCTAAATCAAGAGCTATAGCGATACAAACTGCAGTGTTCTACAATCTTAAAAGTTGTATTTAATACTCAGTCTTAGCTAACCTGTATTCTAACCAGTCCATGAACAAGAGCCATGGCACCTGAAAATGACTTTAAAGATGGGGGAATTGACAGAAACATCTTAAATTATGAGTGGCAACAGGTACACTAGGCAATTCTGACTGCTTCTTCGCTAGAGTCTCAATGCAATTCATGGCATGGAGAGCAATAGAGACAGGAAAAGAGAGAATAAGAGAAACTAGATTTTGAAGTGCTGTAGGGAAAATGAGAAGGAGTGAGTCTATGAGAGAGAAAGCTCTGCAGCAGTACACAAGTTCGGCATTTGTGGCCTCAGGTGTTATGCTGTGCTAATGAGGCCATTCTTACCCGTAGCTTGTGACTCTGCGTCCTCACCACCTTCCTCTGTTGCACCACATCTACTGGACACTCGTTTATGGAACAGTCAGCCTTGTGTCTGAGCCAGTCCTCATAGCCCTGAGAGAGACAGAGAGCGCAAGGGAAGCAGAGAGAGAGAGAGAGACGGTGGGGAGGAGGAAGGCAAAGGGGGGAACAAAGAATATAGATTATTGTGCAGACAGAGTTGCGGCCGAAGCACAGTGTGAGAGAGCGAAAAGAGGGTGAAAGTCATACAAAGTAATTAATTATTATTGTGCTCCACAAGCTTAGTGACCTGTTTCCTGGATTTCTAGCCAACATTTCATATTTTAGATTTATGTCCCGGTAAAGCCTACGCTTCCTTAACAAGAACAGCTCCATCTATCACTGATAATACCCCATCCCTCAGTGCCAGGATGCAGTAGAGGGGATGCATATCCCAGGGGCATGGGATACTCAGCTAGAGTGATTAACAGAGGAGAGCATTCATTATCATATTTCTCACATCACCAGACATATTCAATGGCATGTCCTTTGGCTGAGAGAGGAATGTGTGTGTAGCAATAACAGAGCAGTAGATTGTTAGAATGTGTGTTTATTTGAGGGTGGGAGCTGGTTTATGGGGGGTAGTTGTGGGCAATATTTCTTGGAAATGGGAGCATGTTTGTGTGTGTCCTACCTGTTTTATGGCGGTGACAGTGATAACAAAGAAGAGGGGCAGGCCGCTGGTGACTGGGCTGGTGGGAGTGTCGATGATGAGCTGCAAGGGAGAGAGGAAGAGGGAGAGGCAGATGCAGGGTGATGATGGAGGTAAAGGGGACGAGAGGAGAGAAGACAAAGGCATGTAATACAAAGCTGAGTAAACAAGAACAGAGGCAAAAGGGAATCAAACCCAAATCTAATGCCCAAGCAACTGAGTACTTAGAGACTATACTATCAGCTGATATTTGCTTATTACAAATGTTTGGTGAATAAGCTGACAGGTTGCAAAAGGAAATTGCAATAATAAATTATAAGGAGCCCAGATTTGCTGATTCGCAGGTGGAAACACACGTGATTAGGTTTCTCAAAAGCAACACATAACCATTGTTTCAAAAGTTTCTGTCTAAATCATTACAAAATGGTTTGAAATGTTGGTGCACTGTCTTGGAAATCTCACCTGGACGAGAAATATCACCAAAAAGTAGAAGTTAGCAATTCTTCTGAACTGTTCAAACAAGTTCTTTGGAATAAAGTTCCAGAAGGTATACTGTTGGGAGGAAAAAGCAGCAATGTTTAGATACAGAAAGGATGGGGAAGAATGGCATGTCAGTGACACTTCTAGCAAGAGAAATGGTGATTTCACAGTTTGTCAAACACAGATGTGTTATCCTCATAACATGGTCATCAAGGAAATGACATGGACATGGTTGTCTGGCTATGAAGTCAAGGAATGACAAAATATGTAAGAGTCCTAGCACATGGTGCAAGGCTGTGGATTGCTCACCTTGGAGGAGACGATGCGGTTGTTGGGGAAACGCTGAGGGATGTAGGCCTCAGCTCCTGGAGGGGGTTCTTTATGTCCAATGTATACCGTCCGACTGTCCTCCCAGTTCTCCTCCCCCACGCACTAATAAAAAAGATGCGTACACGCTGTTTATCAACTGACAACTACTTACAGGTTGTATTATCACTATTCCAGCCACTGACAACAAATGCATATTGAATATCGCCAGTCTATCACAAAAGGACCATGTAATTCACACCCACAGGTAATGTACAGGCTCTATCTCACTTACTTTGCTTATGTTTGGATTGTGGGGGGATATTTGGACACTCACGAGAAATGGAAACATGCAAATTCAACTCATGTAGGACAGCTGGCTTCAAATCAACAACCTCCTTGATGTGCAAGCAACTTCTGTCCAAAACCACTGAGCCAACATGCTGACTATAAAGATGTTGTCACTGAGTGTCATACTTAGTTTGATCAGCCTTAAGAAAAACACCTTTGAAGCTTTAGCTATAGATCCTTGGTTAAACATAGCACCAAAAAAACTCAGACATTACATAAGGTTACTCTAGATGATATTAGTCACCAGTTTTAACAAACAATGTCACAGACTGAAGTATGAGTCAGGTTTTGATTTTGTCTCAGAGGGATCAGCTCTGAGTCATACAAGTGAGGATTTGTAATTTGTCTTCTACGTGCTTACCTCAAATTCCCCCCAGCAGACTGCACCCTCCTTCAATTTCTTTTTTTTTTTATAACAGCATTCCTAAAACAATTTCTATTCTTCTGTCCTTTTGGTCTTATTGTACAGATCACATGTCTTGGCGTTGATAAACTTTTCATATTGAATCTACATGCTCTGGACTCTGACTCAGAGTCCTCCTCATGTAAGCAGCTTCACCAGGATGTCTGTCAGAGTATATTCTGTGGGTTTAGTAAGGTGTCCAGTTAACACTGATGTGGGAAGTGAAAGACAACAGGCGGGAGGCCACAACATTCAGCTGTTTGTTTCCACTTGGCTTCCTACATGACTACAAATGCTTTGGCCTGAGCGGGCAGTGTGAGCGCAGACTTTGGCAAAGCACCCAGCCTGACGATGCTCAAAGCAAAAGTGTTGAGCATGAGCAGAAAAGTTCTGTGATGAACACTTCAGTGGAACCAACTTTACTGCCTAAAATGTCCTTAACGACTTGGCAGAGATGTAGCTGATCACTGCCAGTGACTGAACCTTTTAATGTCTTTGAGTCCACATGAAGTACAGTCTGCATTCTCTGATACCGCCACAAGTTTCTTAGTGACCTTGAGGATTCAAAAGCTTGGGCTTACAGGATATTAAATGGGTGTATTAAAGGTTTGCAATACATTCCACAACAAATTATCCCATCTAAAATGGCGATGTGAAATTTATGACCCCAGTTAAAAATTAAAACATTTTTTCAGCTGCAAGTTTAACATGCTGATCAACAGGCATTTGGCAGTGGGGTAAAAATAGAAGCCAAGCCAACTGTGTCAGCTGATGTTAGACCCCTCCAAAACATTATGGGAAAAACAAGACTCAGCGAGATGCGGTCAAATGAGGGAAAGTGAGGGATGAAAATAGAAGCAGAAAATGATGGGAGAAACGGATGAAAGCATAATGTAAGAACCAGTGGAAGAATTTCATCAAGAAACAAAGACAGAAAGGCAAAAGGAATTAAAGACTAAGACTTGAATTTGAATAAGGAAAGCAAGGAGCAATTTGAGACAAAGACAGATAATAACCCACAAACTCAAGCACTGAAAAGATTATTTGGAAAACGTGTTGAGAAACAAGACTGACATCAAGTGAATTTATGGAAAGTGTGGCGATTATGCAAGTCTTACAGTGAGATTTAAGTAAAGCAGCTGGAAGACACAGAGGCCAAATGACACTCTATAGCCCTATGACAAATCATGTGTTTATATCTGTGTGCTTTAATGGGTCTAGACCTGTGTAGTTACAAAAATAACCCCCCACTCCATGTCCAAGAAAAAGAGAGGGACGTGTAGGGCCAGAAAATATCAGCGTGTACACTTGACATGAAAGGATTAGACAGGAAGGGGAAAGTGGCTGTTGCCACCTGGTAATTATAAACCTGGTAATTACAAATTCCATGTGTTAACAAGAGAGGAGGTTGGATTCAAGTCCATGACGCAACAGACTTCTATTGTATTCTAATCTATTGTTATTGTGTATGTTCTAGAATATAACACACACATACATACTCGGAAAAGAAATAGTATGGCAAATAATTTCATATCTTTTTTATGCTTACATCCACATTTCCTTGACTTTATCCATAATTTATACCCTCATATCTGTCCTCTCTTCTTTCCCTCCATTACCTACCAGTGTGTGTCAAGCTTTCACAATGTGACAGTGGAAAGGGATGGAGAAAGAGACACAGACAAAGATAAATAGTGCTGTGGTTTGTTACTATCTGATCGTTAATCCTCACTGATCCGTATCAACCCCCGGCCTGCTATTCCCGCTTCACTCGCTCCATCAAACAAAGTGGCTGGTTGGTTGGTTGGGAGACACGGAGGCTTTGTCTTTATTAACAACACTGAAATAGCCCCCTACCAAACAGGCATCATCATCAAGAAGAAAAGAGGAGCATACAATGTGACTTGTGTACTCCCCTTGGCAGAGGTTTTTCATCCTTTTCAGCTCTAGATTGACCACAAGAGAAAACAAGCAGAAAAGTTACTGCCTGTTTTATTATTATTCCATGTTAACTAAATCCTGCTTTGAGGGGAAAGAACCCGAGGAACTGCAATGAAACTATCAATGTGCTGGACTTTCATCTGCTGTCTTTGCCCACATGTTACAGATGGCCCCTAAAATAATTTGTTATCATATCATGATTGATATTTTCTGCACTGTGTAATATAATGAATATGTTGCACATAGTCAATGTTGCAGAAATCAAGGTTCAAGGGGAATGATGACAAACAACAAAGTCCTGATCTCCCCTGAAAGCGTCTTCCTTCACTTCATGTAACATGACGTGGTTAGACACACTCCTGAGTGTCTGGCCAGCATTCGCACTATGCAATTTTGCGTGTTGCCATTCAGGGGCTTGTCTAGCTGGCCAATCGGAACACAGAGAGCTTTTTCAGAAATGAGGGCCCAAGGGACACAGCCTAATAGAGCCTGTTTTCACTCAATGTGCGCAACAGTGTTCAACTAGGAAACTGAGGAGGTGGATATGTGTGTTTTTGTGCATTACAGCACTGCAAAGGCTTCAAAATAAGGCCCTACATGAAATAGTAACACTGTATGTGCATCTGTAGAATATGTACAGACACATCTATGTTTAAAGTGAAAATAGCAAAAAGTACAAATCGTGTGCTGTCCTGTCACATATGTGACATTGACAATAAAACGTGCAGTCAAACCATGAGATTCTTCCAATGGTGTTGCTCCTTTCCACCATAGAGGTGTAATAAAAGTATACGCCATTAACTGGCCTGATTAAACGGTCGTGTCTCATCCCTCCTCCACTGTCCCACACTGCTCTGAAGAACCACACAGCATGTTAAACATGTATCCCTCATTAACCCCCAGATCAAATTCCTCTGACTGAGCGCTTACTTAATGAACTACTCGTTAAATTGGAACACGGAAATGTACATACATGGTTGCACAACACCTACAGTATATGTAAGAAGAAACAGATTTTATATTCATTTTTACAGCATATAGAAAGTGATGATCACAAGCCAAGGTTTCTGAAAATGTAGTCCCCCTTTGTCATTTTATTTTGAATTGTAAACACAATCAGTTATGTCAGTACTTCAATTGAGGCAAGAATGCAGAGTAAGCCGTATGTGGGACATGGATGGAATTAATGGGATTCTGTTGTCCACTGAATCTTCATGATCCACTCTTAATCTAGGAACTACTGTATGCTGCCAGGAAATTCAGCATAGAATGCTTAAACTGATATGCTGGAGCTTCCACGTATATCAGCAAATTGATTTCTATAGAATGGTCAATTTATGATGATTTCAATCAGATTGTGGTTTTTGCATGGTGTTTGAAAAAAAATGAACTAGTTGTTTTAATCAGATAAAAATCTATTTGTAACAGGCATGTAAATGCACTGAGTCATACAACAAAACTGTTTTGATTGTGACAGGACAGGGTTTCATCTTTGTATGACTGCATGAAGTATAGCCACTTATTTAATCTCTAGGTAAATTAATGGTAAGCATATAAAAAAAATTTCAATAAATTATTTTTTCATATTTACTCTTGATTGTCACATAGCATATGCAACGACCCGAGACCTTGATGTGCCAAAAAGGAAAGCGCTTACCTGAACATCACACGTTCACTTCACTGCACTCATCTGCCATTAGTCACCATAGCAACACAGTATGCAGCCACAGAAAGCTCAGCGGTATCTACAAGTTTATTCTGTACAGGACCACAAAGAAGCAACATTATACATTCTCCTCATTATCATATGCATCAACTAGAATAGATTCTAAGCTTTTAGCACACTAAGCTTGTGCATTACATTCCAAACAATATCCTCAATCTCTGCTTCACAGATTACAGTTCATCTGGTCTAGTCTGGTTATGAAAACCCCTTTCAGAAGAGTCAGAAAAAGAAACAGAATAGTGAAAAATACAAGCGGCGGCAGGGAATGACCTAACATGATGATGGCATGTAGGTCACAGGAAAAGTAATTGACAATTATTAGATATCTGGGGGGGAAATATAGTTCAGGAGCAGACATTAAATATATCTGTACTGCTATTTGGTTAGAAAGCCTTCAAAAATTAATAGACTTATGATGACACAAATAGTTGAACACCTGCTACAGAAGCCAAGGAAGACGTGAGATTACTTTTAATGATTTTTTTTACTCTTATCCCAATGGTTTCTCTGATTTAACTTGCTGTGATCTATTACGTAAATCTTTAATCCAGCTGTGCTACTTCTCTCTTCTC
Organism: Brotula barbata; assembly: GCA_900303265.1. NCBI lineage: Eukaryota > Metazoa > Chordata > Actinopteri > Ophidiiformes > Ophidiidae > Brotula > Brotula barbata. Next base: position 8,545 of record OMNV01015958.1, on the reverse strand, counting down.
CTCTCCTCTCCTCTCTCCCCTCCCCCATGTCTCTTCTTTTCCTCCTGCTAGTATTATCTGCTTCCTAACAGAATAAAAAACTACATTTTAGTCTTTAAAAGTGAAAAAGTAAGTGGCAACATCCTATGACAGCCTTCAAACGCTGACTTGAAAAGAAACCTGTCTCCATTGCGTGCACCTCGGGACACGGGAGCGCTCTTCAGCCATCACTCAGAATGCATCCATGTTCTCATTGAATACAGAGAGCAGCAGACACAGCTCGGCCCATCAAACCGAATGTAAGGCCTGTGTGTTTGTCACCTACAGACCCCCTCTCTCCAGTGGGGCCTAGCCTCTAAGGGGGTCAGTGGACAGGAATAGACTGCCCTTAGCTGCTTGGAGTAGTGGTATAGATAATGTGACAAACATTAATATACCACCTACATTTTTCTTTTCAACATTCCTAAAAGCACTAGCTACAGCGCTGATATAAACCAAAATATCTACATCAAGTATTTGCTCAAAAGTGAAGTGATAAGAGACATACAGTACTCACGCCATTGTAGCTAATCAGGCAGTTTTAATATAAACTCTCCCTCCTGTTTAGATGACCTCATGCAGTTCACAAGGATCTCTGCTTGGCACCAGCCGGGGCCATCACGTAATTGCTATTATTACCAGACAACAAAAAGGCATCAACAGTAGAAAGTGGATACGGTACACACCCATAACACATGCACTGACCCACTGATACACGGACATACACCCAGGATATGATCAAATCACAGGAGGTCATTTAACTGATAAATCTCATTATAAATAAATTCTCTCTCTCTCTTCTCTTGGCCCAAGGGCTGATGAGACAGCAGAACGAGTCTCTACATACACACACACTCACTCTGTGAGATATAACTGCATGAAGGCTTAATGCTCTGATGCCAGCAGAGTGAAAAAGGTTATTATACAAAAACTCAATGTCCCATTTAAACTTCATGCACTACAAAATGCCATGACTCCATAATTTTGTGGACAAAATATATTCACTGTACTTTACGGATTCCATCTTGCAGACTTGTTCTAAAGTGAGACTCCGACTCTATACACTGTACTGAAAGTGCTGCCTTTGGAAAATGAAATTTCCTCTTTGCAACAGTATGCTGTACTGGATGGGCGTAAAGAATGATCTAGAGTTACTAATAAGGTTTACTAGGAAACCCAGTTCACACTCAATCTACTGTATAGTGCAGGCTGATGTGTTATTAGTTAATATGGCAGATTCAGCAATTAGGCAAGTCACACAAGATTGTTCCTGTCAGAATAACCACATTTTAGCTCTGTGAGAAAATCCTAACATCAAGGAAAAGCCAAAGTGAATGGCGGGGAGATAATATTAGGAAAAAATATTCATAAAGGCTCAAAAACTTGCGCAGAAAAGCAAAAAACAAGTGGACAAAATCCACTTGGAAGCACATCCTTGGATATGTACTAATTCAGCCTGAATGGAAGTAATGGAGGCTTGGCTACATTTTGGAAGTGACCTTGGTACGTTCCGTGTTTACTCCTCTCTCCTTCCAAAGAAAGGGCAGCAAAAGGCGACCCTGCTAATCACATGTTAATCTCCTTGCATAGTGTAATGTTTGTTCTTGTATGTACACTCATTAAGGGAGCAGCTGTTATGGTGAGGGCAGGGTTAAGAGAAGGTGACACACACAAAATAGAGGTCTAAACCTACATCTCACCAACCCTCCGAGTCTTAATCAATACCTGATAATTGAATTAATGATTAATTCCTTGTCCACTTCATCTTGTTGCTGTGGCAAACTGACAACAGCGAGGATGGGAAAAAAGGCTCAAGAGCAGGGTGAGAGATGAAGGGAGTGTTCAATGCCCCCCCACGGCCCCCAACCCCCTTCCCTCCTCCTCACCGTCTGACTATTAGATCTGATTTCCCCTGACATTAGTCCTAGCAGGAGCATCCGTCAAGCTCCCTACAGACTGTCACCCAGCCCACCGTGCACGAAAATACAGACGTGCACTCAATCAATTTGTACTTGCTTTGACCAATCTGTAAGCTATGACAACACAAACTGATACACAAGTACAAAAGCATGAACACACAGGAACACAGACAGGTAATTATGTCCCCTGCACCTGAGCCAGCCTTGAGGTCGGGTGAAAGGGTTGCAGACAGTATATAGCAAATTTGTTGATACCCCAGATGTGTCTGGTCTGATGAGTATCACCAGGCCTGTCAGAGTCAGCCCCGGTTCATGTTACAGACTTTTTCTCCAATTCAGACGCCCACTACCAAGCTACTTCCTGTCTTCTCAGATAATGACAGACGGCAGATGGCACTGGACAGTCTTCACCAATAATATGCCTATAGCCCATCATTTCTGCCATTAAGCAGACATCTGCTTCCGGACAGACTTGTCCAACTAAACCTGAGGAGGAGGCCCTGCTGTCTTTCATTCAAGATGTGTTATACTGAGAGACAACACCTTTAGTGTAACATGGAACAGGCTGGTAATAGGTATGTTTAAGTCTGCCAAAATTTAGTGAAAGTCTCTACAGCTACATGTCCTTTTTGGGTTTAATTTCATTTGCACACCAAGGCTTCTGGAGGCCACCAGATATGGAGGGAAAATAAAAGCATCGCCCAACCACAAGGCACCAGGACAGCTTCAACGGAACTTGGCTAGAAGCGCAAATCAGGGAAGCTATTCTGGCAGTTCATGGTGGCCAAACACCCTAATAACACACGTTACGTTGCCTTCTCCCTAATAGTGTCATCAAACAGTACTTTAGTATGCAACGCGAGGATGTTGAGCCCCATTTAACTGGGCCAGCCAAGTTTATTTCTATTCTAGACACTCCCAGCCATCACTGCACTTGGATCCACCATATTCACTTACACAAAACATTGTAAAGTTCTCAGCCGGTGGTCTGGCAAAAGGGCTACAAAACCAAAACAACATGCAATTTTTCTTTTGAAATATTTGGCGTTGATATATGTTAGGTACAAATGTAGAATGATTGAACAAGTAACATGCAGGAGCTGCAATGGGCTCCAGTGGTGGTGACAATGTTGACAGATGGGCCCCCTTACGTATCTGCTGATGAGATTCCGGAGCAGGGTGAAATCCATCCTTTTCGGCGGAGACTCGGTAGAGACGTCCAGCTCCCCTTTAAATCTTCGTAAACGCTACCTAATGTGGCGCTTTTCGCCGGTATCCATCCCTCACGGCCGCGCTGTCTGTGCTAGCGGGGAGAAGCGGCGTCTCAGTGGGCTGTTGTGATTTTCATGGCATCCCTGTGAAGAGCCACGCAGCGGCGAAGCGAACAGCGGCAACCTACAATCACGCTGGGCGGCTACATTTCAAAAGAAATTTCACCGCGAGCAAACCGCCAACGATTTGCGGTGTTTTTAACGGTTTGTCCACCTATTTGTGTCCGTTTGTGTCCCGTGGAAAACGTCCCTCACGAAAAGACCGCTTACGTCCCGCTCCGAGGTGCAGCGCGCGGTGTAGCGGGGCAGTGTTCCGCTTCTACGTCATGAGACTACGCTGCGCATGCGTACTGCGACGTCCCTCGCCACTACGCCGAAATCCGGCGTAGGGTTGTAATAATAACAGAGAAGGCAACCGCTCAAGTTAAACTAGGACACATTTCTGAATGACATTTCTTCAAATATCATAAGTGTAGAACCTTAAGCAGTGTAACACGTGGAAGTAACTGCAAATACACATCCAATGTAATAGACAGGATATTAAGTATAATTTTGTTCCTTTGTATGAGGAAATAAATGGATATAAACATACATATAATGTTGAGGAGAATGTAACATATGAAACACTGGGAAGTTAATTGATGATTGAGTGGAAATACAAAAGATTTTGCATATAATTAAATGTAAACCACTAATAATTTAGGGTACAACACAGAAATGTAATGTAATACTAACAGGTTTTAATCTTTATGTGCACCATTACCTTCAGGTAAAAGCTGTCAGGTTTGTTATGTGAGTTAGGACATGTTTAAAAGAGAGCTATTTAATGTGTCATTGTTGTTTTGTGTGAAGATTTAATGACAACAGTTGTTTTTTTATTGTCATCTGATGCAGATTGTTTATGATGATTATTAAAGACTTGAGGCAGGTTTAAGAGAAAGAAACCAGTGTTTATATCTTATGGGCAACATGTGAAAAAGATGTTGATTTGATTAGATTGTTGCATTTAATTACAGTGTACTTTGGAGTATTTTTAATTTCTGGTACATTGTCACCCATAACTACAGACTATTGACAATCAATTTAAATCATTGTCTCTTCGCCACTTTGTCAACAAAAATCAAAGACTGTAAGATACACAAATGTCAGCCCATAATTTAGACATTATAAGATTCTATTGTATTCAACTGAGCATAAGCATATCTGCTAAGTGTAGGATAGTTCTCATCATTTAACTCGCAGTCTAACCATTAGCATATTTAGACGTTTCACGTTCCAAACATCAGCTGCAAAAGATTTCCGCATTATGTTAAATATGACTAAATGCATGTGCAGCTCTGTCTTTGTACGTCCCATTCATGCGCATAAAAAAAATGCAAGCAGGCAAGAAAAACTCTATGCATCAGTGTAATATTCCTGTTGAGTAACAGAGCTCAAGTTACTCCAACTACATAACAGCAACACTGAGCTATGAGTGGTTGTACGCTCTCGTTGGCCGTGGCTGGTATTATGCTCCCTCACGCAAAACCTTACAAAGAGTTCAACTGCATTTGTGAGCAAGACAAAATCTAAAATTAGCTGCATCTCAATCCAGGGGGATCTTGCAGCAGCCAAATGCAGGGTGTGATGCCTGCCCCAGACATTTCATTTGCAGAGTTATGGCTTTCAATTAGCGGAGACACTATTAATAATGCACCGGGATCCTACACTTTCAGCTAAGACCTACTAATGCAGGATGCTACTGTTTATTAACCTCAAGCCCCAAGGCTGTTAATGTTTAATGAAGAGTTTGCTTCAATGGACAGATTTCAGACATACTACTCTATATGAGTGTAATGTATCACGGTGGTGGAGATATGAATAGCTTGTATTTCCTCTTGCAGAGCTGCAAAAAGCACCACAGTAATCATTTTCTTTTTTGGAAGGGTAGAGTACGCATAACTATGCAGCAATGCCACGGGAGACATAAAAATATCACAATGTGCCCCAAAATAAGACCAGTGTAAAAGCATTGACTGTATCTATTGGAGGATAGGCATCAGAGAGCCCCGGCTACAATGATTCCCGCCTTTTTCAGACTGGAAATTTGCAGATATGACGAACTACATTAGTGTACAGGCGTGTATAATAAGGATCGTGCATGTATTTCTCTGTCCTACAACTTTTGTCAGATAGTGATGAATTGGTGTATATTTTGGTAATGACAGTGAAATTAGACTTTAATTAAAATGTCTTCTCTATGATGTAAACAGACTGTTTCAGCTTAGGTCGTCTCAGTTTTGACCGACTCAGTTTTACAGTTGAGTGGATGAATCGGGTCATTGTTAGTTGGTTCCCTCTGTCCTCTGGTGTGGGTGAGGGAGAACCGCACACTGTATGGTCACTGTTCTCATAATAAATGTTGCCCTCAGTTCTGCAAAATTCGTGTTCTTTTATTTTTACCCAAGAAAAGAAGGAGGTAATTGTGTGGCCTAGTGTTGGGAGTCAAGCAGTATCAAATTACTTTATATCGGCGCTGAAATCTTTCATATTTATGTCATATATGTAACTGAAAATGCTGGATTATGACACATATTAGACGTGTTCATGGACAACTGGGATGTTAACTTTGTCTTCTGCTTGGTTAGAAAATGCACTTAGGGTCATGTGTCTACAGTATATGAAAACATACATGCAGGGATTCTAAACATTGATGATATATCAATGATATTTTTGTGATGTAAGGGCTCTGTCTGTACCACTTGCAGCACCGAAGAGGATCCCACTTCACCACACATATAGGGAATATACTGTAGATTATAGAGAAAGTCTTATCATTGGTGTGGCACGTCATGGCTGTAATTCATCTCCACTCTCAGGTCTCCACTCTCTCAGTTAGACGGATGGGTCTGGGCAAAATTAATCCGTGAGCTGGGAACCAATAAGCTGGCAACATTTCATTAATATAATGAATTTATTTGTAGGATATTCTGTCAGCAAATTCTAAATGATTTGCAATATGATGAATATGAAGGCAAAACTGACAGATGTAATCACCTCACATCAAAAGTGAATTGATTTCTGAGAGGATTTATTTTTAATCTGTATATTTTGATGAATACAAAGTACATGTTTTACAGTTTATACCACTATTGAATCATAATTAGGACTGTATTTGTGTCATCATAATTATATTGTATTTGTATTTGGAATGCTTGCTAATTATTTGAAGATGTTGCTACAGCACAGTTTGCACTCTCGTAGATCTGTTTGCTAATTCATGTTGCCCACCGACACGTCCTCCAGCAGCCCACACTGTTTAAACAAGGCACTTGAAACAATTCGAGCCACAAAACACACCAACAATCTGAGTAACAGGAGCACTGTGCAACAATGTAATGATGTATAGAGCTCAAGAAGATTTTTTTTTCAATGAAAATACAGAAATATAAAATAAGGAAAAAAAGAAAGAGAAACATGCAAGGCAAAAAGGAACAAAATAAGATAGTATGAATGTTATCAATCTAACCTCTCATATCCTGCAAGTGCTTCCTATATCAAGATCAAGTCAAGTTTCAAGTTTATTTGTGTAACCTGATATCTCATACAAGGGCTTTACAGGCCCGCATATCAACGGTTTCTGACCCAGCCCAAAGCTCTCTAAGAGGACAATGAAAGGCTCCATAAAAACCTTAGCATGCAAGGACAAAGACAGAAACCTCAGGAGAGGCAATTCAGAGGGAGATCCCTTTCCCTTCAATAGCCAGGTGTGCAATAAGAGCTGTGGGTGCATGGGAATCGGCAAATTACAAAGAGATATAGCATTATAGGAGCATATCAGTACATGATTTATTTTGGAGGATCAAAGCCCAGAGGTTAGCTGTTGATGTTGGACTGACATAGAAAATACACAGAAGAAATGAGATACTGTGGGTTAAGAGGGAAGTATCATGAGCAGTCATGGGCAAGCAGCAAGTGCATGTATATACTGCCATCTAGTGGCCATATTGCAAAAACACATTTGTTAACAACCAGTGTGTCACATTAATATCTATTCCTGGTTCTGTTTAAATTTAGGAAACGTAGCAACATATTAATTGCTTTGATTAGTTGTAATTGAGGGGTTATTGGATGGGCAAATCAACAGAAAGTGATAATTACAGCCTTTGTGGATCAATTTGTGAAGCATCAACAGAGTTAACAGCTTTAATTGGCTTATTTGTTTTACTTCACGTAATCAGTTTTTGACTGTGCTGGTACATGAGTGGTTGCATGGGAGGGTGAGCTGTCAAATGGGTAAACATGCTTTGAGGCGACTAGCCTGAGTTTGCATACAACCTCTTGTCTAATGTTAGAGGTCAGGTAAGTCACAGTACGCAGCCCAAGGAAATTGTTGGGTGAGTAAACAGAGCACACACTACAGGACTCCGGCCCCTCTCTGAGCAAAGATAATAGGTGTGTTTGTCTGTGTCTCTGGCGGAGATGTTGCGCGTCACATGCCTTCTCTCTCCATGCCCACTCCGGGTGCCAAGAGAGGGGCTTAAACCTGCGTCTGGAGATGGGAGCTGTGGAGATCCCAGGGAGTGGATGCTTGGCACCGTAAAATAGGATTTGGGGAAGACCGAAGCAATGAAGCGAAAGGGAGAAGAGCAACTGCCAAGTCCTCTCTATGGATTTGTTGCCCCCCCTCACCCCTTAAATATATTCAGTTTATGCACTCACACACACACACATACACACACGTGCAGAGTGAGAGAGAAAGAGAACGGGGGATTGCAGATGGAAAGGGGGAGAAAAGAAAGACAGAGAGGGAGTATAATGAGAAGAGCAGCGTTTTGGAGTAATAACATAGTGCAGTCAGAGAGATGTCAACCTCAACATGTGTTCCTCATGGTAACCATCCCGTACATGCTGCTAATCCTGCCAGGTGCCTCTCCCTTGCCTATGGGAGTGCTGTACGTGTCTATGTGTATCCTCGGATGCAAGTTTGTGTATCATTCTGTCCAGTCCAGAATTGCGGATTGGGGAAATAAAGAGGCGGGGCTTCTCCCTTGCCTGTCAATGGAGGTGATTGATTTTGCGCCTCCTACTATCGAGGCCAACAGTAACAAGGTCCCCCCAGCCCTTCCTTCACACTATCAGCAGCTCAATACCCAGAAGATATGCCTATCAAGTATCATCTCTGTCTCTCTCTCTCTCTTGCACACACACACACATACACACACACACACACACACACACCATCCAAAACTCCTCCCTTTCTAGATGACAATCTCAAAATTTTGCCTCTTTCCTGGAAATGTCCATGAAAAGAGTGAAAATCTCAGTCAGTCATGTGATAAGAGGGGGGAGGCTCCA
>OMNV01015957.1:24644-48763 GCA_900303265.1 Brotula barbata | reverse complement strand
ATAGTACTGTTTGATAGTACTGCCTTAGTCTTTGATTTATAGTACTGTTTGATAGTACTGCCTTAGTCTTTGATATATAGTACTGTTTGATAGTACTGCCTTAGTCTTTGATTTATAGTACTGTTTGATAGTACTGCCTTAGTCTTTGATGTATAGTACTGTTTGATAGTACTGCCTTAGTCTTTGATATATAGTACTGTTTGATAGTACTGCCTTAGTCTTTGATATATAGTATTCTTTGATAGTACTGCCTTAGTCTTTAATATACATGAGTAAATATTTTTCCTGTCTCCTTTTCCCTACATGGGTCAATCTTGTCTTCCTCTTTGTTCTGATTCCAGCTGTCTCATTGATCTGAGTTGTTTGATTATTATTATTTTGGCTATAGGGCCGATCCATTAGTATTCTGTGCAATGCGTTGGCCCTTCCCATATGTGGGCCCTATGGCTTGGCCCCAAGACATCTGTGTGCAGTGATAGCTTCTGTCACAAATCAAAACTAATCCTTTGCCATGAGGCAAATTCTCATATCTCCCTTTGGACCAAAGTGGAAATGAAAAGATCCAGCAATGAGAAAATGTCCCCAAGTAGATTTTGGTCAACAGAAATCAAACAGGAAGAGGAAAAAAAGGGGGAGGAGATAAAGAGGGCCACCAGAGACTCTGTCTAGCCGGTAACCCCCACCCACCGTCTGTCCCGTTGGTCTGCCCAACCGTCGTCGCACCGTGGGGCACAGCACAGTTCTGCCAGCAGCTTTCTTGTCTTCTTCCATTGATCCGTTCTAACAATACAGTGGCGAGCACATCAAACGTTGCATGGCATGCAGGGTCCATACCCCCTCCCTTCATGGGTTTCAAAGGAAATGATGGAGGCATGGAAATATGAAAATGCTCTTCACAGGGGTCTGTGAAGGAGGCAATTTCTCTCGTGCCCATGTCTATTTCCTGTGTAGAGAAAATAACATTTCTCTGATGTTCTTGCACACAGAGCAGCAGTGGCTGTGCTTCTGCTAGAACTTACACAGAGAGGTGAACAGATTGGGGAAGTATTAAATTACAGAGGAGGCTGGCGTTTTTTTTAAAGTCTTTATTTGGTTTACACCCCTGGGGTGTGTAATCATAGCCACAGCAAATCCTTGGATTGACTTATTAGCATATTCATGTGTGTGGAGTTATTTGCTGGCATGAAAGTTTGTGGTTGTCCTTGATAAGCATTTTTAAATGGCTGTTTGATTACAACATAGTTTGTGTATCGGCCTTGGTGTCAGTGGTATAAGGCCACACAGTAAACATATCTCATTACAATAGTATATTTTGGCAGAATTATTACTTTAGTGGAGTATTTATAGTTTTGTTAATAATTATTTATTTCACTATATGTCCATAATAAAATTTATTGCTCTATTCTGCCAGACAGATCCATTAACTGCTACAAAATAAATTCCAAAGTAAGTGCTGCTGTTGGAATCACAGTCTTCCTTGAATGAGGGCAGTGGAGAGTCCTGCTGCTCCCTAAACTGTGTTTGGGTTTTATTTTGTTAACTGTGTATGATTCTACTCAAGGTCTAGCAAGGCAAAGTCCACGCAATCCATGATTCTTTTTTATAGAATATGTGTTACAGTACCATCTCTTGTAGTTGTTTTAATTTATTGAAACAATGTTTAGGATGCATTGTTAGGTTGATTGGTGGGATTTGTGACTGATTTTTCTCAGAAAGGCATGTTCCAGATGTTGTCTGAAGGTCTCAGAATACAGATTGTGTACATTTTTTGTATCAGAAGATATAAATGCTAGAGTGGGGAAACAGAAATCCACCAGAAACAACTAAAACACACACTCACACGCACATACACACACACACACACACAAATGTTTGATACAAAAATGAAATTAATGTTGTTAGCTATACATAACTATATAGCTATATTAATTTAATTTTGTATCAAACATATATATATATATATATATATATATATATAAAACAGCTAATTTATTATTATTTTATTATCATTATCATTATCGTTATCATTATCATCATCGTTATTGTTATCGTTATCGCTATCATTATTATTATCTTTTTTTAACAGTCTCCAAAATGTATTGAAAATCAAGCACAAAAATAAGTTAAAATAAAAGTTAATATAAAACATAACCCTCACAGTGCAGATAATACCTAACTAGGACAACAGGATTTGTATTTTTTATTAAGTCTAAGTAGCAGATGCATCATGGGTATTCACACCAATATTGAATGGATTTTAGCAGACCTGTTTATTCCATTACATTTTCTACATGTCTGAAGAGTGGTGCACTTTTCAAATGTCAGCTTTGAAACAACGGTGCATCCTTCGCATCCATTCAGGCTCATTTCAAACACACAGGCCATCCTGGAACCACGGGTGAAGTGAGGCAAATTTCCAGTTGAGCTACATTTGCATGAAGGAGATGCACTCACATCAGAATGTGGCTGCACTTGTTTGGTAAATGAATGAATTAATCTGTGTATTGTCCTTGAGATTCATTCAGCTGGTGCCCTCACAGGAGAGTAGAAGTTAATTAAGATCATGAGGGACGCTGTCCTGTCTGGCTGCTCATGAAGATATTTATTTGATGCAAGCTGCTACTTTCATCAAATGATTTTTTTTGCCTTTTTAAATTGCGATCGCAATATCAATGAAATATTTGAATTGTTCAATACCGGCTGCTTGTCTCCGCTAAATTGTCAGCATTAATAAAGTCTGAGCGTTTACAGTATGCTCACAACCAGAGGTAATTTAATATAGATATATTAAAAATAAAGTTCCCTCTGACTCTTTTCAGATCTGTCAAATGACAGATGCTTCAAGTCAAAACAGTTTGTACTGAGAAATAAACTCGAGATGTGATGAGCACACTGTTTTGATTTGAGTGGACTTATAATAAAATAACAAAAACTTTGGACGATACTGGAGAAAGTTAATTAAGTCCTGTGTTTGACCTTTTTTTTTTGGAGGGGAAAAGAACTCAATAATTTTGTATTTATATGCATTGAATCGAAAATGCATTACATTCAAAGTCAATTCTGAATATTAAAGAGACCGTATAAAAGCAAGGGTGTGATATCTAACATGTCTCTCTAAGATTTTGATAAGTGAAGCATTTAGACACCGCAAACTAACTTGAGCTTGAAGAGCGACCTTTAAAAACAGCCTCCGTACTCAATCATCCGTTTCTAATATGATGTCTAATTCATGGCTAAGAGTTTTGTCATTAAGTTTTCCAATAACCGTTAGTAGTTATCCTGAAAGGAGGAACAAAAGGAACTCAGCAATCTAAAAAGCCATTCTGCTCAGGAGCATGGACGGTCATAAATGGACTAAACACATAAAAGCACCTGTGTGTGAGTACAGACCTGCTCCATCCTCCTCATCTGTACTATTTATCTGAATAACAGATTAAAACCGGTTACCCTCAGGATAAATACTTTAATGTTCACAGCAGCGGTGAAGGGAATTTGTTTGTGTTTTTGTGTATGCATTCAATTCGATTCATCACAGCAACACAATCAATATTGTGTATTGTGATTGTGTAACCAAGAATGAAAAAGGCACACGAATCACTATTACACAAATAAGCACACTCTGACCTTCACTTATGTGTTTTTATTCTTTCTGTATATCCTCCATCCATCCATTATCTATACCACTCATCCTGTCCATAATTACCATAATTTCAAATCAACTGATTAACACCACGCATGTGTCTTCAAATTGTAAACCTTAGCTTTATATTGATGAAACCCGGCAACACTTGTAAGATTTTATTATCTGTATAACTCTTTGTTTTTCTCTATCTTTAATTACAACACATAAAATCTAAAACCTACATGGTCTCATAGCTCCTCATTACTGTAAGAATTTCGTAGGATTCTTGTTTTTAACTTTGTAGAAATTACCAGACCCCCGTATTAAATGTTTCCTGAGATTTCTACGAACATTAAAGTACATTTAAATCACTTTTATTTTTCCATTACAAATATCTGCTGGGGCCACTGTTGGCTATGGTCCCCCCGAGCTGATATTTATGCAGCTTAATAGCTAAACACTGTAGATATATTTCACTTCTATTTCATTTCTGTGTACTTATAGAGGCACTGCAGTGATTGAAGTGAAGCCCTTAGCAGTGACAGTTCCTGCCTTGATATTAATGGAAGCCCACATAATTGCGCCTGCCATTAAGGACGTACAGATGCTATCGGGAGTGCACACGTCGTTATTTCTCGGCGTAACACCTCATTAATATTTGTTGTTTTTTAATTTTTTTCCCTCCGCCCTCCCTCCCTCTTTGTGAGGAGGAGGGGTGGATTGGATGGCGTGCGCGATTGAAAATGACAGAGAGATGAATCTTCCTGACTCCCGGCAGATGTCTGCTGTTCAGCATTCAAATTAGAGACACATCCTTACAAAAGCCTTGACAACACGGAAAATAGTGCAACATCTCTGAAGATTTAAGCACCTCTGTCACATGCAGCTGAAAGGTCAGATGGCTGAGAGCAAGGTGTGATCTATTCAAAGAACCTGCAGCTTCCCTCGCTAACCTTTTGCTGGTCAGGCCTTTATTAGGTTTGTTGTTAGCTGAGGTTGTCAGAATCTGTAGGAAACTTGTAGACATCATGTGGGTCAAGGGCTTCAGTGATAAATATGGTACGATTACATCACTTCAGATCAGTCAAAACATTAAAAAAAACACTGACCACTGTGAACATTTTTCCTTGTATCCACTTTTTGCTGGAAAGAATTCACAAAAAGATCTAAAATTAGACACATTTCTATCTGTTGCTGAATTCAAAGCTCGCCATTGTATGAAGATAAAGGGGAGATGTACCGACTATTATCTGCCATCCATACTGCTTGTAGGATATATTTTAATTAATGAATCCTAATATTCTTCCGAAGGCAGATGGACAGTGATGTTTCTATCTTCGCTACTATTGTGGGTATTTTATGTCTCTTGTCCTCTCTCCATGAAGCGAGTCACCCGCCTATGTAAGACACAGCTGAATACTGCGTCTTTAAATAGCAGGAAAACACAACGCAAAAATAGATCTGCATTTAGAGAGTTTGAGTTGGTTTAAAGCTTTAACGCATTCTGCCGCCCCAAGATAGCAATGTACCAACAAGTTGCCTGACCACTCCTCATTTTAAGACCAACAGGCCCAAATACCAGCCTTTACCATGGGGGAATCACAACCTCCATCCATCCAATCAAGTCTCATGTTCTCAGATGTCAGGAGATGGGAATCTAACAGGGAATCCTAAAAGAAAGGAGCTAATTGTTGTTAAATGGGAACCAAGTCATTGCTAGTAGGAGTACTTCAAAAGTTATGGAGCTGAAATCACTTCTCAACATTAATATTTTTTGCCATTGTCTCAAAATAAAAACCCCAAACAAATGAAGATAATCGTGTATATTTTTCCCACCATAGTTTTAAGGTTTCACCAGCCTTTTACCGCCTGTGACCTTTTCTGCAGGTCACCCTCTCGCTCTGCCCTGCACTGCCTGTCTATCTCTCCACTGTACCTACCATAAAAAGGCAGAAATGCCAACAAAAACATCTTTAAAAAAAAAGACTAAAATATCTACTTGGAGCAGGAGGCACATTTAATGGAATATATACTGCAGTAACATGATGCAACCACCAAAAACAGTCATATTACAACACAAGATGCATTTCAGTGCAGGGAAAGTGTGTCTCGCTGCTGCACTTAAACTGTACATAAAACATAAACAATTCACAACTACTGTGTGCATACGTGAGGATCTCCTCTTTCATTTTTATCATTTTCTCCAGTCTGTGTTGATTCAATTTTAATCTCACCATTTTGCTTAAATGAAGGCAGTGCTTAGTGTATTGAAATTTCATTTTTAAAATCCACATGTGTATTTCTTCTAGAATCCTATACACACACACACACAACTGCCTTTCCCACATTACTTTCCCTTTTCAACGGAACAGATCAAAAGTTCTTTTGAGTGCAGTTGATGCCTGGATTACTCTCATCATCAATTCCAGAATTTTGGTGTTATTGTGTAATGTATGCCTTCTGTGAGAGGCAATATGAATTCCCTCACTTGTGCTGCAGATCTCATCATCCTGACATATCCTCGGCATACTGTATATTTCTACACTGAATATAACTGAAACCCGTCTTACCCTCTCTCGATGGCAAATGATGAAAAATATTCTCCAATAAAATGCACACGGATGAGGATTTTTATTATTCTAACATTACTCAACCCATGTGGTGCCACTGACATGAATGAGGAGGATGTGAAGTTATGACGCTATGGAGCCAATATAAACGTCTACACATGACATAAAACCCTTGGAATTTCATAGGTCAGCTTACGTCCTACGTGTTTTCAATCCGTCATGATCAATAAACCAAAATTGATCTGTAAAATCCACAAAAAGAGCATCTATCTATCATGGTGCAGAATATTCATCACGCTCAAATTTTACATTCACAAAGCAGTAAGAGTCTCTGGAAAAGACACTGAAACTGAATTGAATTGATCAAAATGATGAGTCATGAATCCAGAGAATGCTGCTGTAGGTTTAGATGATGGTCTATGATTTGTTCATATATCTACCCCGTCTGTCTAAACACCATGCGGTCCCAGTTACTACAAATTGCTCCACAGAAACTGAAATGAAGCATAGCAAAAACTGCTGTAATGTGAGGTTTCTCAAGTAGGGCCGATCCTCTGCCAGGTGCTCATTCCCTCTGTTTTCCGCTACTTGCTTAAAAGAACATAATGATTGAATCCATTTGTCTACCCGCAGAGAAGTTTCAGAGGCAAAGACGTAGCGTTCACCCTTTAATAACCTCAATTTGGGCATCCCCGGTACTTTTGTGGCAATCCCACATAGTAACATTACTGTAAAATATGGCTTTGTTTACAGTTAGGACCCTTAGTGCCGCTACAGTTATTCATCTCCACCACCTTATTACTGTTATTTGCAATGAGGTAACAATTCCAAGGCAATTTTCCTGGATCTAACTAGACCAACAGGGAATATGTTTGGTGAGAATGATATGACTGGGGCACATCACCATCACTCCTCCCAATATTACTGTCATGTTATGGCGCGCCAATATAATTACTGTGTATGAATAATGCCGTGCAATATCTCTCTCTAAACGAAGCAGGTCCTAAATTGGCCCCGGAAGGGACTGTGCGTCGTCCAAATTGAGGAAGTATTTGATGAACTGGTCTCAGTTTTATATCACTTCCTGCTTGTGATTCAATTCCCGTATGTTCCTTGACTCAGGCTCACTATTTGTATTATATGCAGCTGAACACTATGAAGGGCATTTTGAAAAATACGCAGTCTCCATTTTTCTTCCACATTTTCCTCATTTTGCTGTGGCAAATTTTGTCTTTTGTTATTCGTTTCCTTGGTTATCCTGACTAGCCTGAATTCCAGAGGAAGATGTTCTTAATGATGGTGGACCGCTGAGATTTTAGGTTTATGTAATGATGGACGATGTCGGGTAAAACAAGAGAAATGAAATGCTGAGGCAGTGAAAAACAGAATTTTGCAAGCGTAGCCTTTATCCTGTAACTTATATTTAATGATTACCTAACACATAAAGCCACACAGATAAGATCATCGTGATAATATGATGTAGGTGTGTATTAGTTTTAGAAATTAGGCTTTTAGAGAAAAATAATAAATTCCGTTATATTATCTTTGCTCGGAGGCTAAATGTCTCCATGGGATGGTCTAATGGTGACTTTGGGATAATTACTGGCATAATCATTTTAGCCGAAATATTTAAATTATAGTGAAAATGATTATTTTCCCTGAGGAGATCACACCACCTGTGTCTGCTCCTCGTTCCCTGAGTCCCCAGTGGGCTGAATCTTTCTTCAAACACAGGCCAGAGAAAGGCAAACAGACTAATGAGGGATTTATCTGTTCCCCCTTTTGGACTCGTACATTCCCGCTCCACTCTGCCCCGTATTAGCATAGTTTTTGTACACACACTGCGATCATAATCCATTTGAACGTCCTTGAATGTATCGCAGGGAAACTGAAAAATCTCTAGTTTTCCGTCAACAGCACTGAAATCGTCCCACTGTTCCGTAATCCAATTAAAATGAGTCTACAGGCCGATGCAAATGAGGGTCCTCCTCATCACCGCTGATGCAGGGGGTTGTTACTCATGTATTAGTCACTGTGGGTGGCCTAAAAGAGACAAGAAGACCCTCTCAGTAGAAATATTACACTGAGCCTTCATTAGACCCTGGACTAGTGAAATTATTAAGAGAAATAGTGTCACCACATCAATGCAAATCCCCAGACAGGAGCTTAAAGTGGTGTCATGTTCTTCCTGTAGCCTCGTTTTTATAAGTATACCACAAAAAAGCAGCAGTGATTGCTGTCATAATTGTAATCCAACTATCAATTATGCTCTATAATGGAAATCCCATCCAAGCATCCTGAGAGGGAATGTATAATTCTCTTCACAATAACTCTAAATATCCATGTAGCCTTTATCCGCTCCCTTCCCCTCTGTTTCTCTTCAGCCCATCTCCATTTTCCTCCTTTTCAGAAATCTATACCATTTAATTAGATCTGATGAGGATGGGGACTTCATTACCAGCCAGCTATGAATCATTACCTGGTGTAATTGGCCCTCCAGTCCCATAGGAGGTGCCCTGCTCTGAGTGGCTCAACCGGAGGAGGCTCCGGTGGCCCAGATGAAGGCTTTTGGACGTTTAATTTCATAAAATTTATCATCTGAGGAATGGAGTTTCTGGACCAGATACTTTTTGAAGGAATCTTTGAATGCAGACGTGGACTGCAGCCTTGAAAGAACTTGGAGGACAAACCTCTTGTATCCTTGCGTTTTGTCCCAAGAAAACATTGAAATGAATTATTTCTTTACTCTATGATACAATTCAAGATAACCGATGACATGTGAACTTTGATGGCGCATCCTGTCCCATTTCTAAGGCTTAGGCCAGGACTTCTGCCTCCTGCAGGACACAACCCTAACCCTGTACTTAGATGATGAATGAGCTCTGAGGTCTTACAGTTTCACATTTCCCTCCATCTTCATATCAACCTGTGTGACTGATTTGTGCAATAATGTGTACAATGAAAACAGCGTGCAGTTGATGCTTCAGAATGGCCTCTATTTACAATGTAGCTCACGAGTGGATGTTGATTGAAATCTTTCTGTTAAATAATCATGAGTTAATGAACATGAGTTAATTACTTCTGGGGTGCTAATTGAGAGCCACTGTTTACACCACAATAAGAAATGGATTAATTCAGATTAGGAGAGTTCATGACTGATGCACGCCTGGCTGATGGTTCATGGCCCATCGCTCTCTAAGACGTACACGTAACAAATGATTTCTTTCCTGTCAAAGTGGCTGATAATTAGCCCTAAGATCACAAACCGAAACATTTCCAAAGGGTTTTCAAACGTTTTCCGCTTTTAATCTTTACACTTATGTCTGTCTCCTCTTTCACTGCAGCAGATGAAGCAGCATGAATGCGATGTGGTCTCCGGATTTTCTAATGTTGATTGCTAATTGAAAAATTAGAAAGTCAATTAGAGGCTAGAGATCTAATTAAACCAGAATTGAATGGAAATCTTGCTCTCTCCAGTTTGTAATCTCTTCAAGGCTCAGCCAGTGAATGCGGCTCTCCGCTGTGTGTTGCTAAAATGCAATTGACTTTTCTCTCTCAGACCATGTGACAGATTGATTTGGATTCAATCTGCGTCCCTTGACTGGCTGTGAGGAAGATGCAAATAATAATATTAAAGTCATTACGCGGATGGGAAGTCTCCAAACAAAGACGGACCTGTGTGTGTCCTGAAGCTCAGCGATGGAATCTGCCGCGGCCTGGCATGTTTGCTGCTTCGTTAAAGAAATCACCTTTATTCTTCAAGGAACTGATGGCAAAATGAAGATGTCACTTTTGACAAACTAGTGTGTGTGCACCGCCTTGCTGCTCATCAGTTATGTTGTCACACACTGAGGCCGGCCGTGTCTCCCTGAGATCTATTGCACCCCGTTAACACTATAGCCTGCCCTCCCATCATTGTTTACCTCACGGTTAGTCTACCTCATGGTACGGTGGGGGCAAATCAGGTTAATTATAAATAACAACGGCCCAGGGCATCACCAGATAATGTATCGACACGTCCAGGTTCTGATTCATGAGAGCCCAGGAACAGTTTGTAGCCTCACAGTGTGTGTTCTTTGACAAACAACTGTGTGAAAAATGAATTTTGTGTTGGCTAGCTGTAATCTATAGTTTGCCTCTGCTTCATTGTGTATTTTTAATGTAATTTGTTATGGGATTTTATGGATACTGCTGACTGCTGCACATTCTTTCAGCTCTAAACATTTTTCCTGCCTCTAGGCGAGGACTGAGAAGATCCATGAAAATGATTGACTGAGCATTAGGTAGAATATTTGAACAGGGATGGATGAAAATCAGGACACTTTTCAAACCTACTGCAGACATGAGTATTAGATTACTTTACATACTGTTAGATTACTGTTGTTTGGTGAAAATTGATCTCCAGCACGTTAGCTTTTCATCCTTATTTTACGGTAATGTGAAACAAACAAACAAACATTATTCAGTGCGTGTAATTTGAGCTTTTCACCTGACAGCGCCAACAGATTTAGATATGTTGGGAATGTGTCACACAGCTGAAAGATGACGCTCAGGTATCATCCTGTCCATTAACGGGCCACACGTCTTCCCTCTGTGCCTTTAATTCTACATTATGTTAAAGTCCCTCTGCAAACAAACAGAATAATCGCCCATTCACTTCGGAGTTCCTCTAAGCCATTTATCCCCTCTCATTATCGAAGACACACCCCAGGACAAACATTCACCTTCACTTCTCCGCTTTATCTCCGTTTTCTCCAGGGCTGCCAGAGATTGCTGAAGCAGGACATTTTGGATTTTCTCTGCAGCATTTTTTTATTAGCCCAGTTTAAAACAACCAGGATGATGAGTTGGGCACCGGACTGCGCATTTAATGATTTATTTTCAGGAATTTTAGGAATTGCAAGCTAGGTGATCTTGGGTTTCGTCCACAAGAGAACAAAAGAAAATTTGATTGCTGCTTTTTGGTTGCTGAAATTAAAATAATTCTTGTTAAATTTATTTATTACAATACTAATACAACTTTGAATACTTTTCTTGAAAGATGTTTCACTGCAGTATTCCCTTTGCTCATCTTTGTCTCTCTATCTCTCTCTCTCGCTCTCTCGCTCTGCGTAGGCTGCCCATTGTGTCTACTGCAGCCAGCGTGCTTTACTTCTATTTTATCTTTGCCTTTACAGGAACACAGTCCTAAATGGACTTCTAACAATATTTTGTGTTTGGCACTTCAGCCTCTTAAATAGATTGACTCATGGCTATTATAGAAAAAAAATAGGACGGGCTTTCAGTAATAGTCCTTTAAGAAGCCATTAGAGAGTCAACAGTAATAAATTATGAACAATACTGTAATGAGCTTGCGAGAGAGGAACCCCATAGAACTTATTAATGATGACTGGTCACAGACACTTAATTCAAGGCATTAACTCTGATTCATTTGTTAATATTTATCAGAATGGGTGGAGGGGGTGTATGAAGAATGACTGGGAGGAAGCAAAGTGTTATTAAGCTTGGAGCTGAAATTACTTCTGCTGCCTTCTCAGTGCACGCCAACTCCGAGTCCACAAATGAACTCCCGTACTCAGTGCCAGAAGGAGTTAGACCTTTTCTGCTGCCTGCTGCACTACACGGGCGGCTGCGGGGCTTCGCCGCAGAATAGAGGAGAGAGGGAGAGGGAGATGGAAAATGTTTCTAAGGGTGTCGGGATGATTTACAAAAGGTTGATGAAGGGTAGGGGGCTGCAGAGAGAACCTATGGACAGCCCGAGGCAGGTCAGATAGCCCAGCACCCCGACGGAGACGGAGCACATACACTAAACATTCACGTCATGGAAGCAGCATGGCATATAGGGAACGAGGAGGATGTGATGGAGATAAACAGAGGGGGTCCGAGTCTTACTCCTTGTCCTTGGTGGATCATTTCCCTTTGTCTGAATCCTGTGGGTTGACCACCCTGCCGCCACTCTGCGTGGCGCTTTGTCCCTGCAGCTGTGGGTGACAGGTCCTGCAGAGAGGAACGGGGGAAAAGTCACTCCCATCTGGTACAGTCAGATCAGTCTGAACGTGTGTGTGTGTCTACGTGTGTGTCCCTCTGCATCAGTGACGAGACCTCCCTGCCAGTAATGACAGTCTGTCCACTGGGGATAGGCTGTTTTCTTTGCTTGAGACAAATGGCACAGAGGCTTTAGTTTTTGGGAGATTAATTATGTTTTTCCACACAGCAGTGAAGCCCGTTAAACATGGCAATGAGCCTTCAATACCAATCTAACAAGTAGCACTAAAGGGGCTGCAAGGGGAATTGGCACCAAGTCTACTTTAAATGATTCGTTTGACCATATTATGCGTTCCAATGAGTGCTCTTAAGCTGCAATTTGATTCAAAATTTGATTCCGTTTATGTCCTAGAATAAGCTTTATTAGTAATAATAATAATACTTTATTAGAGTTTCGACCAGGGCCGATTTGATTCCTTTCAGGCCGTCTTATTCTTTCATCTGATCATCAGAGCATGTCTGGTCCCATGGAGACTCAGTGTAATCTACAATCTCTTCTTTTGCTTGTTTTTAGCCAATATTTCTGATATCCACTGGTCGTCGTGTCTGTAGTATCACTTCAGTGCAATTGCTCGTCCGTCTGATTGTGCCGTCTTTGATTCTTGACTCCGTTTTCAATGAGTGCACCCTGTGAAAATTCTTCTGCACACTTTTGAACATATTGGATGTAATGTGTTCACATTACAAATAAAAGACACTTAAAAAAATAGCCAAAAGCTCAAAAGTTCATTCCCAATAACTTCACGCTACTACTTCAGGAGTAGTAGCGTCTGAAATGTATATTGTGTGCCATTCTCAAGGTCTGTGCAGCATTTGAGACTATTTGAGATTATTCCAGAACCCCCACAAAACACCTCAAAGAGAATCCTTTGATGCTTCACCTTTTGTTTTTCAAATCTTCCCAAAGACATTGGAGGTGAAGTAGGTGAAGTCTGGCCACTGCAGAGGGAAAGCCATCTTCGTCAGCACTCTTTGCTCCTCCTTGGACTTCAAACAGACCTGGCATCGTTTTGATGGTTGTTTAGGGTCACTGCTTGCTGGGCAATGCATTCACTATCACGTCAGAACTTAAGGCCAGATGGGATAAGACGGCTGTCAAAAAGAAGAGTTTTCCGTCTCTTGGCTCATTAGTGGATCCTTTTCTCTGCAATGAATGAAAGATTCCTTCATTATAGCAGTTTCACAGTGATCAAGTTAAATTCATTAGATTGGCAATTGTAATTATCGCTGGGTTTTGTAATTATTGAATAACCGAGAGAGCTTGATGAAAGATATTCTGTCTGTTTTCACAACACCCGCTCCTTATTTGTCTTTCTGGTTCAATTTAACCCCGTGCCTAATCTGCTTTCCTTTGGTGATGTGCCAGTCAGTAATTGCTTGATGAGCTACAAATCCACCTTGTTTACAGGGAGATCTTAGTGTGAAGGGCACAGACAGGACCTATAAGGAGACTCAAATTACTAATTATGCTTTGTGCTTGTTAGCTGCAAGGTCGCTGCACCGTGCCAGCTGTCCTGCCCTCTGCCCTCCAACTGTCTCAGCTGTTAATCAGTGCCACACAAACAGACTGCTTGGCAGCTGATGGTAAATGCAATTATGCAATGTGGCTATTTAGTGAAATATATAGAATTATTGACATAGCAGCTGACTCTCTTGGTTGATGTAGACGTTTTTTTTTGAATGAAAATAACAGGAAAAGAGGTTCAATAAAATATTTCAACTGAACAGTTTCTAGGAATTTATCGTTTCTCATTTGAGGAAAGTTGCCGTCCGAGTTGTTTTATGGATGATGATGGAGGTTTTTTCGGTGCCTTTTCAAATAGATGTCTAGTTTCTCTGCCTGGCCATTCCAGCAAATCAAAGTGAATAACAGTGATGAAAGTGAACAAATGAAATCAAATAAAACAGGGTCACACATCACTGGAAGGGCAGCAAATGGGCACTGAATTGGAAACGATCCCACCCCCCGCCCCTTCCGTCTCGACAAAAAAGGGGAAAAAGCCATCATCTGCGGTCAAAATGCACGATGTTATTTTGCCTAGAGCACAGCTACCATTGTGAACAAAAATGTAGGCCTGTGTGGAACTTTGTATGACAGACGAGGGTCACTCATTTTAATGTAAAAGGACAGTTCTTTTGTGAGAAAGAGCTGAGCGATCCAAATTCTAAGCGAGGTAAAAGCAGTTTGAATAACCTAAATCTTATTCAATCTGATTTCTTCGCTTTTTTTTTTTTTGTGGCAGCAGAGCTATTTCATGATTTCGGCAGGCAGGCAGGCTTTACTTGATCTGATCTGCTCACTGGAGAAAAATGTTACTTGAAATGTTTGCAGATTCCATTCAACTTACTATTGCATAAATCTAAGGTCCATTCAACTATTAATCAACTCTGTATTCTACTGAAAATACTTTGAAGGCCCTGATAGAATTTAATTAAGTTTGATTGTGTAATATTAATTAAAAGTAAAGCTGATGTTGCTGGTAATTTTACAACTACAGGTGAATTTAATGATTCTCCAATTTCTGTGATTGGCTCCACCTTGAACAGGAAAAGCTAATATAGAGAAAAGACGGATGGATGTAATTTATATAAATGGTAAATGGACTGCACTTATATAGCGCTTTTCTAGTCTTCAGACCACTCAAAGCACGTTACAATGTTTGCCTCACATTCACCCCTTCATGCATACATTCACACACTGACAGCCAAGGTAACCATATAAAATACAACCAAAATACTTAACTTAACACTATGAGTTCAATCCATTCAATTTTGAATAAAAATACGGGCCGGTGTAAAAAGAGATGTGTGTCCACTGCTGGAAATAAAATTTTACAGAAACTGTGAAAAAAAAATCATACAAGGTGAAGGTCACAGTGGAAAGATCTGGAAAGACAGTCGATGAAATGACATTATGCGATATGATGGTGATATAACGTTAATATAACGAGTGGGCCAAAATGAAGGTTTGGTCACTTTTATTCCATCAAAGTTCTCATCGCCAGGCTTGATCTAACACTGATATTGCTAAAACAGCTGCAGCAGAACCACATTAGTTATGGGTGGACTCGAATGCCCCACACCAGTTAAAACAATAATACAAAATGTAGAAAATACAGGTGACGTCAACCTAACTGAAAAAGAAGAAGTGACTGAAATTTGTTTTTTTAAATATGTAATTTTCAACAATTTGACTACTCTGACACAGAGGAACTTAACTCCAAGCAGACCGGTTGTCGTGTGCCCGGGCCTGAGGTAGCTGCAGCGCCCCCTAATGCTCTTATCGGGAAAATATTTATTTATAAATGTTTTCGTTTTTCGTTCAGTGGAGACACATTAAAATATTTGCCGCCTTTGGTCGTTGCTATTGAGCAAAAATCATTTTTTTAGATTCTTCATGATTCATCTCAAAATGAAATATTCACCAACTACGTCATCACAATTGATCTTCGTCTCACCTGCTGGACGCGTACCTGAAACCCGGATGTTATCACGTGATGCAGACTTTTTTGTTTGTTATGTTTGTTTTTGGCAAACCAACGAAGTGGTGAAAAAGAACAAAACTACGGAAGAAGAGCGATGGATTTTTGGACTGGTATTGCATCATCATCATCATCATCATCGGGGTCGCCTGCAGGCCACAGAAGTGCAGGTAAAGGTTCGGATCTCCATAAACTTCTGTTTATTTAATTTAGATTATACATATATATATAAGTTATTTAATCATACGTGTGCTGCAAAATATTCAGATGATTGTGTTATTTTTCTCCAGTTGTGCAAAGTATTTGTGTGTTTGTTGCACGGCAAAAATGTGACGTTTCAAATCTGGCATTGTAAACAATACTGGCAGCAGCTATGGTACAGTTTGTGGCATAAATATCAGTATTTTTGTTCTTATTACATTACACATCCATTACAAATCAAATAGAAAAAATGCTAAACTTTTACCAGCTTTTACTATGCGTCACAGGCTATAGAATAAAATCAAATCAGTTTCCATTAAAAATCCAAAATAGTAATTCAGGAGAGACGTTCCCGTCCCTCTGATGGGTCCAGGTATGGAATGTTTGTTATTAATTTCTCCCTAAAGTAGGTGTACCCTGTGAGCCACCATATATATACAGTATATATAAATTCTCCAAATAATAGTAAGAAATTAATGTAATCATTATAGATGGATGCCGCGAGCAGGCCCGACACCCTACCCCAATTTAACACCCCCCCCCATGCTGAGCTGAAGATTTACATTTTGTCTGCCCTGGCCTGCCGGTCTGGAGCGTGCTGCAGCCCATTACGAGTCACCATGTTAAGTGTGGAGAATATGGCCTCACTTTTTCTGTAATGATGTAAACTGTTGTTGACAGCATCCCCACACACAGTTTGCATGATGAATCACACAGACGGAGCAAACCGTAAGCACTACCTGGCTGGCTGTTGACATACAATTACAAGTATGTGTGTGCCTGCGGTCATACACAGACTAATCAGACCACAGCTGGATAGTAACACCATGAGGTTTTTTTGTCGCATAGCAACTTTGGAACTGATAGCTTTTCACACAATACCTGATGCTTGGTTTCTGTTTGACATTACACATCATCCTGACAGTTTGTGTATGAATCCTGCGTGACAGAGACGGAGGACAGAGTCAGCGCCTGCAGATAGCCCGGCCCCTGTAGGGAGCCCGAACCTTTGGCACGTTCCCGACTCGACGCTGCTCTCTCCCCTCCCACCTCCACATCTCCCCGTTGCTCCCCTTCAGGCCTGGCACATGTGTGACATATAATTGATTCATTAATAATGTGAACAGATGTTTCTGATCCAGTGTGGCACCACGCCAGCTTTCCAGATTATTACTTTTCCCCCATACTCTGCCTGACTGAATTCCATTAAAAGTGCACGGACACAGAATAGAGGAAAGTGATGTATTGTTTTGAAATCCTGGAGAGAAGTGAGATGCAAGGCATAATTTAATCAAATCAAATAAAAATTGCATTTTCTTTGTATGACAGACAACAGATAATGGTGCTGCCATTTATACTGTAGACCTGCTGAGGTTGCTCTATGCAGACAGTTGCCCGTGCGGCTCGACATTTATCCACTACTTCTACTAATGTACTGCACAGCCATCAAAGTCATTTGATTAGTGTGTACCACAGAAACAGTTTGCAGTCCCGATGCAGTTGTTTATCATATTCCATCATCAGTATTGCACGGTGGAGTCATTTCATCGTGTTGTTCTACCTGCCCGTCATATCTGGTAATGTTCAAGCTCTCCTCTTAGGGTTTCATTCTACCGTCACTGCAGTTTCCGTCTGTGACTTCAACGTGAACTCCCCGCGGCCTCTATAGCACAGTTGGGATTGGAGCAGTCTGCTGTAAATTAAAGCTGAGTAATTCAAACGGTCTGTTAACATCCGCATCCCAGCATGGCCCCCTCACAGTGTGTGGGTATGAGGCCAGTGACATGGCTGCAGGGGAGGCTAAGTGTGCAGATAAAAATTTGAAAGATGGTTTATTTCTTTCAACTATAATGCATGTCACGCTCTTGTGATGTGGATTTAAGATACTTTGCACAAATGAGACAATAACTGGGAATTTGTTAACCCTGAATTGTATGTTCGGACCTACCGTAAACTGATGGTGTTCATGGTAATGATTGATTATAACTTATCTGCTTAATCCTGAAAAGGAAATACTAATGCAACACCCAGTGTTTGGATGATCAGGACAGACAAATGTTTTTTTTTGTGCCTTTATTCTAAAATTGTAAACTCCGTCAAACTATAGGAAAAAATAGCAGAGCCTCACGTGGCGTCACGTTCTTGCGTCGTGGAGTCAAATGCTGACATCCTAGTTTGCCATTATTTTGAACTTGCTGTTTTGCTTCACCGGTCCGTTTCCGGGGCCAGCTGCTCCTAGTGCAGAAAAGGATGTTAAACATCAGGAATTTTCAGAAATCTTTGTGTCATGCAGGGCAGTAAAACAGTTTTGTCGTTGCTACAGAAGTTCTTTGGTGGAGTTTATTTCCACATTTGGCACATTTTACTGCAATCTTTCAGCTCACCACAGCAAGGTTTAGTGTCTCTTTTCACATCAGGTGGCCAAACATTTGCATTTTTGCGAGTTTTCGAGGGAATGCATGCGTGTGTTTCCTGTCCATGGCTGCTCTGTTTTGCTGTTCTTGACAAAGGACTCACCCTTTTTATTTGCTGTCCACCTGATTCTCTGTATCCTTTGAAGTAACCACATTTTGGTTGAGTTCAGGTTATTTGAAACGCTTGCTTGAGAGTGCCTGTTTCCTCTCTGGAACACAGGCCAGATACAAGACTATAACAATTGAATCAGTTTCTTGTCTTTTATAATGTTGTAATGATTTCTTCACCTCAACAATCCGTGGTTCTGTATCTTGTGTCAGAATTGATAAGACCAGGGAATTAAAATTTGGGGCCCTAGTTACTCATAATTCATGGTTGTTTTGAGTGCTAATAAGTGAAACAGCACATATTTCTACTGCTAACTGATGAGAAGTCATATGTGTGTGTTTGTGCTACCGCATTGTTTATTTTGTGTGTGTGACCAAAAAATATGGGAAGAAGGAATGGAGATTGATTGATACAAATGCAGATGGAAACTGATGGTCATTGAAAAAAGGTGTTTTTTTTGTTAATCTGGCTGGATTAATAATTAATCCATTTCCTCAGCAAAGCTTACGACGTCTATTGCAGTCACCCACACATGCTTTGGTTCCGTCCTCAACAGATGATGCCTCTGTATTAGCATTATTAGGCTGCCTTTTTGCGGTGGGGTTAGTAAATAACCACCTCAGCATCTACGAAATACTACAAGAGAAGAAAATGTAATTTTGGACATTAAATTCCATGATGTCTGCTTATTTGCATAACACAAATTCACAAAGCCATTTGCTTTCCTCAGCATTCCTCACCTCAAAGGGCGTCATCAGCACTCTCTCCTTAAAATGTCCTCTGCCACAGATCCTTCTGAGTGCCCCGTTTGGCTAAATGCATGTGTCAGTAAAAGTTTGTAGCTTATTTTGCAGCAGCTGGCGATTCCACCAAAAGCACCACCTCAGGCTTAATACTTCAGGCCTCATTAATGCAAATCTAGCAAGCGCAGACTGATGGGATATTGGCCCTCTCCACTCTGAGCAAGGCAGGAACAAGGTGAGAGCACCAAGAGGTTAAGTAGACTGGGCACAGGATTTTTTTTAAAGTGAAAGTTTGTATTGGTCCCCCTGTGTGCAAAGCTATGAATGTCTAATATTAGAACCATAGCAACGTGGGCATGTTCAGTATAAAATGCAGTATTATAGGGTGATGCATGTAGTAACTCATTTTTCTGTGGTATTGCATGAGTAATAATTGGTTTGGTTCCTTTCTCTGCTTGTAGTTCTAGGTAGCATTGCACAATCATGTGTCCACCACAAACTACCAATTTAGGATGCACAATGCCCTTTATTGCTCTGAAATCATTTCAGCCTGTCCCACTGTGTTACTATCAGCTCCTAATGGTGATGATTATGGTTATGCCCACCTCCAGCAATTATTGCCATGAGGTTGGCGGAAAACTAATGAAGGTAGACGTAGACTTATAGGTGGGAAATTAGATGGATGACAGGTTTGTCATAGTTGCATCACGGTGATGTTGCAATGCATAACAACTATTAGCATGGAACAAAATGTAAGATTGAAACCTATAGGCCTTGTGTTTTGTGCTCGTTTCCGTTTTCCAACTTTCAGCTGCATCACAATGAATATACGACTAAAGGAAATAATGTGGCTATTGTTACACAGTATGCAATTAAAGAAACAAACTGTAATCTTGTGTCAATCACTACACCAAAAATCTTTATATGCTTGATTCACAATTAATTAATACTGAGACTGGCAGTTGACAATAAATTCTCTGACATTGTGAAATGTATCTGAAAACAGTACGGGAAGTTTAGTGTAGTGTAGTTTAGCTGTGAATTGGTTGACAAACACAAATTTGTCGTCCTTTAGTAATGAAAAAACAATCTCAAATTATGAATGTGGATTTAGCTACTATTTATTTGGTGCAAAAATGTATGACTTGGACTGTGAACTTTTTCGATCAACTCATTTATTTTGTCACTCACAAATGTGTCTGACAGTGTGAATGAAACATGCATTCGTTGCAAATACATGTTTTAGATTTAACATGTTTTTGCTTAATTTGTCATAAAAACTGTAGTTTATACCAAAAACACAAACCTCATTGGTTTTGGCTACTTGACCCTTTAAGTTTCTCTACAAAAAAAAAATCTTTTCAGAACACAAATTCACAATATGCCCTAATCCAAGCATACATCTTTTTTTTTTTACCATTTATTTACTATTCAGTCCTTTTGAAGTAATCTTGTGCTTCTGATATCTTTTATTTTCATTTCTGTATTTTGATTTTGTCCAAATGTGTTCCTGAGTCATCCTGCTAACACACCCACAGGCACATGTGTGTGAAAAATACAGCCTCGTTGGTGGAGGACAGGAGTTGTGCTGTGGGAGAACTGGCATAGATGGTGAAGAGCAGTCACTGGGCTGTTATAGGAGGAAGGAGGCAGTCGCTCGGTCAGCCTCTGTCCACTGGCCTCTGCTGCTTGGTAATGAGGGACCGAGCAGCACTGCAGGTTAACATTCAGCCCATCTCCTGGAGACACCATGTCAATATGGATTAGAGGACCCAAGTTCCCCTGGAGACCAAAACCTCTCCCATCTTCAATTACAATAAGCAAATATCTCCCGGGAATGAAAGGGAGCGAGGCAGGAGATGCACTCATCAGTACAGGGTTCAACCCGCCAAAAGACAAAGTCAACATTATTAGCTTAATAACATTTTCAATTAGCTGTAACTTGCATAACTGCAAACTAATGGATCACGAAGCCCAAAATTAATTAGAAAAAATAATTTGTAATTACAGCGGTGGTCTGAAGGGCCTCACAGGTCCTGACTTGAATGATGGGACTGAGGATTTGTCCTAATTCTCCTTCTATTTTCAGCCGGGGCTTTCCATGCATCAGCAGCGTGCGCCGCTGAGTGTAACCTGGTGCGTGGCGGCACAGTGGTCAGCGTGAGGGAGCTCGCCGTTTCTGGGTTATTAGTCCCATCACCAGCTGTCCCTCTACGTCTTTCTAATAACACCTCACCCAGACCGGTATTTCATGTATTGCTCCGGTTATGGGCTATTACGGCTGCCATATTGTAGATTGTGCCCCTATGATATGTTTATGGCACATTACAGTGCAGATACACTTGTCTGAGTAATAACTGTCTAACCACCGGTGTTCAAAACGATAAAAGGTATTGTGCTTTATGGTCTAAGCGGAGTCCAGGTGCTGCGTCTGTGGCACCACTTACCATCTGCTTTCAAGAGCATCGCCTCTGTGTTTTTACACATCAGTTCCAAAATTGACGATGATTAAGATTAAAAATTTCACCGCTTTAAAGCCGCTGCAGAAAGAATATAATTGTACTTTGATGGTAGCCTAGCTGATGAATAATAAATGCTATTGACCAGATATTTACTGATTCTCTGTGATTTTATTTTTTTCCTTCCCCCTCGATGAATGAGCTCTTCACACCTCATCTCCCTCACACTCCATCCTTTGTCGCCCTGTTCATTATCGCTCGCTCCTTTTTTCTCAGTCTTCTGGCTGCCTTTCCCACAATAGAGGAGTTCTCTAAAGCCAGTGGATGTGTTAATGGTTTGTTTGCCGAGCCTCTATGATGTATAATGATCATCAGTGGAACGACATCGCTCGTTTCATTTTGCCTGCTTGAGATCAAGGAGGATCTCCTCGACTAACTGGCGTTTCGCAGAAGACCTTCCTCAACTTAATGATGCGTTTTAGCACTTCAATATAGTCGTATTTGGAGGACTTTAACGTTCTTAAATTTCCAGAATTTGGCTCGACGCTCTGTCTCAAGGCTTTTATCCACTTAAAAGCCTGCTCGTCATGACTAAGCTTTTATGTTGGCAGTACCTGCGTTGGTTTTCTTACCAAGTCTGTGTTTAATGCTTCGGAGGAGAGACAGTTTCTAAGTGTACTCAACATGGTAGGGCGATGTTTGGCTTTTGTGTCTTCTGGGAGTTCATTTAAATGGTTTTTACTAGAGAGTCATTAATATTTTACTGAGTGTAATAGGCCCTGAGCCTTGGGACCGTGTTGGCACCATGATTACAACACACATACCCATTAACACTGATTAGTTCTTATGTGAGGTAAAGCCTCTGTCGCTGAATACTTTGATAGTAGGTATTAAACGTTGGGGCCTCTTGATAGAAATAACAAAATATGGTTTCACACAGCCCGTGAAAGCAAAAAAACAACCCCTGAGCTGTAAAATAACTTCATCAAAGCACAGGAAATTGCTTAAGCGTCTCTTTATTATGCAGGTCATAAGAGTTAGGGAGGTGAAGCGGCTATTTAAATCACTTGAGCAACGAGACGCCAGTTCTTCCAGATCAGAAATCTTCAGCTTGTATGTTCTGCATGGTTTGTTTTTGCCGCTCCTGCCAAAAGCATTTGTTGAAGAGATTGAAATGGATAACAACAAATGGGTGATTACGACCGATCTAACTTGTCATTTTTGAGGGAATGGTTCATAAAATCGGTTTTGAATAATCTAACGCGTTAGCGGAGAAAACTGAAGAACTCCACCGCAGTGTATTTTATATATGTATATTTGTTTTGCTGTTCATGGGGATAATGCTTATTAATCAATCACGAGCCACAATTCATTGATCAGTCTACACATCTCAAGCCATGTGTTAATAACAACCTAAAAATCAAATAGAAAAAGCATTAGCCCCCGCAAGTTCAAGTTCAATGTCACGTTTTTTTCCTCCAGCGTCACAGTCAGTTCATTCTCTACACAGCGTGTGCAGGCGTGTTGATAATATTGAGGACTGGATGTGCTGTGTGTGTGCAAAATGTGTCGTCTCCTGCATCTGGATGGAAACTGCTGCACTGTAAGCTGCAGGGCGGATTCCTGAGAGCTGGACACCATGTGGGAGAGATATGGCCATGACTGCCAGTCATCCCTCCAGCATAGGAACGGGCCACATCAGCATGGGCCTGTGTGTCCTTGTTAACATTATTGGCAGCTGGTGCGTGAAGCCAGTTGTGTTTGTCAGGACCCTAAAGGCAATGTCTCAAAATAAACCGAAAGCCTCCAGATCGTGTCACCTTGTTTTCAGCCATTAGCAGAGCTGGATCCTGATATTTGATGAAAGTGTCTACACACACACACACATTTTTATAGACTATATGTGTGTGTGTATATATATATATATATATATATATATATATATTATGGCTTCGAAATTAATGTGATTAATTGCCATGAATTGTGATTAACAGTAAGTTCACAGCATGCTTGCATCAAGACAGCTGCAGTGTTCATCTTCCATCCATTCATTATCTATGCATCTTATCCACTTTGCTGATGTTGAATCTTATTCAGCCCTTGAGTCGTAAGTCTCAGACTAATACTGTTGAAACAGCTTGATTTCAAATAGACCTGTGTGCACCTGCTGCAGTAAGCTCATGTAGGAGGGGTTAGTTTGGTTCCAATTGCTGCAAAATTAAAAGTACATTTAGATACAGTACTGTTCAGAGGTCTTTGTCCCCCCCATCAAACCAGGTGTAATGGACCTTTTTCCCAGCAGTCATTCTGACAGGAAATAGCGATGAAAATAGGACAAATGCAGATGTTAGCAGTGACATTAATTAGGGTTCCATTCCATTTAGGTTGAAGAGAGTCTGGTTCCAAGGGAGGTCACACTAAATCCTTGACACTTTAACCTGGTTGTATTCTAATAAAGAGATAGATAGCATTGC
>OMNV01015957.1:0-24624 GCA_900303265.1 Brotula barbata | reverse complement strand
TTTTTCCCAGCAGTCATTCTGACAGGAAATAGCGATGAAAATAGGACAAATGCAGATGTTAGCAGTGACATTAATTAGGGTTCCATTCCATTTAGGTTGAAGAGAGTCTGGTTCCAAGGGAGATCACACTAAATCCTTTGACCCTTCAGCCTGTAGAAGCTGTTCTTTTCTTATTTTTAATACTACAGACACATTTCCTGTATTTTCTGGTTGTATTCTAATAAAGAGATAGATAGCATTGATAAAACAACAAATCTAATGGTGGCCTAAGACTTTTGCACAGTACTGTATATATACAGTATATACGTACTGTATATATATATGTATGTATGTATGTAGGTATGTGTATATGTATGTGTATGTATGTGTGTATGTATCTATGCGTATATATATATATATATGTACTGTATATGTACTGTATATGTGAGATTGTCTATGAATGAAAGCTCAGCGCTGTCTTACTTAAACCCACATTTCTTGAAAAATAAATGTCAAATACGCACTTCCAAATGTTTTGACCTCAGCATTTTAGACCGTTGAGTTTTTTTCCACACTTTTTTTCTTTTTGATGTCAAAATGTCCAAAAGTATTGCTTTGGGAATGAGAAATATAATATCGTAAAAGCTGGAGAGACTTCCAGTGAAAAGCTTCAACATTCTGTATGTGTAGTGGAATTTCATGTTGTGAGACAGCTTAGAAGTTTAATCTTTTAATTTAGCCTTTTAGATTCAGACAGTTCAGAACTATTAAATATTTAATATGTTGATAACATGGAACCTGGCTGGGATTTGAACTTAGAAACATTCAGGATGGAACTTAAAAGACAAATAAAACCACAAAACAGGTTGAGCATTTTAATAAGTATAATAAGCTTTGATCTTAATTACACACTAGAGCAAATTTGCATTTTTAAACTTCCATAACGGGCTGCAAACAGTGATTTACTGTTATTCAGCTTTTACAAGTTTTACTTGTACTTTGAGCAGAATTTGGAAACTTTTCCCATATGGATGGTTTCCAAGGGCCGTGTACTAACGTCACTCAACCACCACAGCAACATATGGTGCACTGTGCTACTTGTTTTTCTCTTTTCTTCGTGTGTCATCACATATTTCAAAAAGAGGACGCAACGACGCAAATCGTACAAGAGCAGCAAAAAATCTGAAACTTAAAGATAATGAAATTGTGTCTAGTAAAGTACAGATGTTGGTCTGTTGTGCTCTCGGTCTTTTATCTATCTCCAGTGTCGTGTATTTGTTAAAAACACGAAGACATTTTTGCCAGAAACATAAAACTGGAGAAGAAAGAGAACTCACACCGACACACTTTATTCATTTTCTCCAAAGTCCTCAACCAGCCCTCGCTCACACAAGGTTAAACTGTGCAAACATTTGCAACTCCTAATTTATGTGCAGTACAAACAAACGCTGATGTTCGTGCCACATTGGCCCGCGTGGGGAGGGGCTGAGATGGAGAACAGTGTTGACAACTCTCCGGAGATCCGTGTGTGAATGTGTGTGTGTGTGTGAATGGGCCGAGGATTGTGGTTAATTTGGAATTGAGGGCCAGGCTGGGCTGAAGACGGATTTTGGTGCCCTGTGAAAGAGAACCCCCTCCAGTGTTACTGAACCATATTTGTCACTTTCTGTCTTCCTTTGTCTGTGTTTGTCTTTGTCTGGTCATTATGGATGGATAATTTAGTGAATCCATTTTGACTTTGTTGTGGTCATTTTCATTCGAAATAAAATTCGTACTAGTTGGTGCATGAGTGAAACATGAGAACAATAACCAAACGCGCATATCTGTTAACTGTTCAGTGAAAGAGAACTGAATGATGCGTAATATGAAAAAAAAATCGTTGCGGTTATGCATTCATCCCTGATGTGGTGATATTTTCCTTCTTTTCCATAGACAAATGTTTTCTTGCTCATCATATTATAAAATGTTTTTTTTTTTTTTTGTGATTTGCTCCTCCGCCCTCCCAAATGATCATTTATACACTGTGGTGATTTGGCTTTTCTAAATGTTTTACCATATGCATCCCACTGATGTGGTTGAGCCCTCCAGCTTAAAAAACCCCCCAAAACATATAAAAATAAAACTCTCCATCCTCACCAACTGTTGGGCAAAATGAAAAATCTCTGACAAGAGATTGTCTCCCCCAGTCTACTGACAGCCCATATGCTTGCTCCTAGATCTCCACTCCAGGGGCTTCTGCAGCTGTCAACATGTCTCGGAGTCCAGGTGAAGCCGAGAAAAGGAGAGAGAACATCTCAGCAGATGATGTGCTTTCATGTTGGCCCAGACTCAAATCCAAATCCTCAACTTGTGCGTCAAACCTCCATCCTCATTAGGATGGAGGTTTGGATATAGTGTATAAATATACATGCAGATGTTTATTTGCTCTCTTTCACCGGCAGGTTACTTGAGCAGATTGGGTCCTTCTTAGCGCTGACACGTTCACTGGGTGTTGACACCCAGACAGATGTGTTGCCAGTTGCCCTCTTGGTCCCCCCTCTGATGACGTGTGTGAGGATTGATGAGGTTATTTTTAAGGTATGATGGGTCATCTCGTACGCTTGCTTGTGTATTTACTCTGTAATCTCCTTGTATAGATCCTGTTTACGCTCTGTAAATAACTCTTGCTCATGAGCACATGCTAAGCTCATAGGGAGAGCCAAATAAATAAATCCTGCAAATAAATTAGCTACACGTGTCTTGGAAGAAAAGTGTGATTACAAACACAAAGACGTATTTTTGGCTATTCCAAGCCTGTATTTTTGGAAAATACTACATTCTGAGATGCTCCTCTCGATGCCACATGACACAGCTGCTCACCGCCGTTGATGCCAGTTTGCAGCTACAGAAAGTCAAAGCAAGCAGCTTTCTAAAGATGCTAATTTTGCACTTCTGAGCTGCAGTATAAAAGGCCCTCTGTGCGTGTGTGTGTGTGTGTGTGTGTGCATGTATCTGTCTGGCAGGCTGCTCTGCCAGGCTGGAGAGGGAGTCAGGAACAGTTCCACAGATCTAGGCATTAAACTAATGTGCTGGGATCAAGGGCCAGTGCCTCGCAAGCTGTCTCTTTGGCTGAAGGCTATAATTCAAATGGGCAGTGAGCGAACACTGGCGCTGGTGATGGCACAAAAACCAAACACCTGCTTAAGTCCGGTTCCAGGCTACATAAACACATATATTTCAGTCCATGCAGTCTCCTCTGGTTGTAATTAGTGTGGTCAATAGTGGATCCAGGTGATGTTAGTAACACCCCTTCTTGGTTTGCCAACAGGGCGGATTGTACGATTAGAAACACCGTGATGCTTGTATTAAACGGTTCTGCTTGTAAAAATTACACATGTTAATATTTAGCTCTAATTTTAGTTATTCAGGATTGATTTCACCATGAAAAAAACTATCTGTGACGTATCACGTAATCACGAGTTAGCATCTTTTAATTACACGATAACTTTTACTGTTTTAATTAAGGGATCATTTATTTGATACTTATGAGATCATTTTTCTTTTTATATAATATGGATCTGCTAAATAATGTCACATTGTTTAACTGTTTGTCTAGATATTACTTTATATGTTTATAGATCTGATTGTGATTTCAGCCCGAGCTTCGCTAACATCTTCAGCAATGTTGACGTACTGATAATAATCCCATCCCAACATCTCCCAATGCCTCCAACCAGGGAGGAAATAAAAGCAAATCAAACCAGTTAGTGTCATCATGGCGTCTTCTGTTGAATGGCTATATTCTCATGATTACAAGAAAATTATTTTCATTAATTATAAAATGATTTCATAATTCCGAAATAATTTTCATAAATAATTTTCATTAATTATAAAATGATTTCATAATTCCGAAATAATTTTCATAAATAATTTTCATTGATTATAAAATGATTTCATAATTACGAAATAATTTTCATAAATAATTTTCATTGATTATAAAATGATTTCATAATTACGAAATAATTTTCTTGTAATTACGAGATGTCGTCCCCAATTTTTTATTTTCTTTGGTGAATGCAATGCATATTAAGTTGATTTTTTTTTTTTATGTCACAATTACACAATTATGAGTCAAAATTCCAGGTTTTCATGTAATAATTGTAACTTTCCCAAGTGGAAATTTCAAGTTTTTAAGTCATACTTACGAATTTCCACGTTGAAATTTGGACATTTTATTTATTTCTGTCCCGGCAGAAATCGACTTCCATTTCTTTGAGCCGTAACAACTTTTGAAAGGAGTTTTAGTTTCATTTCAAGTGATGAATCTGTCCTGACATGTTCACTGGGAGCCTGTGTTCTGGAGTGAAGCCATCTCTGCTCTTCAAAGTGAGGTCTCACCCCACCTCCCACTCCTTTAGTCATCTTTTTATCTCTAATTTCATCTCTGATCTGTCCCTGCCACTGCATTGCCACATTGGACCGAGGCAGCAGAGGAATGAAATGGGAAGGATGGATTTGTTGTTGCCGCCATCAACTTTTAGCCCCTAGACAGGGAAAAAGGTAAAGAAAATGAAACCTGGGTCCCTCAGTGTTGCGTGGTTTCCAATAGGATGTGATGAAGAGTTTATTTCATCATCGGTTGAGGTGTCTTCTGTGTTCTGTGTAGTTTCCACTTTGAGTGCGATGAAATCTGCTGCCTCTCCGGTGTGTAGCTAAGGTTTTCCCAGGAGACTCAGCTTATTGTCAATTTCCCGCCCCACTTTGTTGCAGGTCTCCTAACCTCTCCTCTCTCACCGGGTCCATCCTGAATGCTGAGCCTCATAAGAGACTAACATGCTTTTCTTGTATGGCATTAGCAATTACCGCCCCCCTCGGAAAGGTCAGGAGATGTTTTTAAAATGCGACCCAGGCCTTTCCCTGGCCGCTCCATCCAAATGTCGTCATACATTTATTGGGTATCAAATGAGAGTTTGGCAAGTCGTGGCAAGTAGAAAGCCGTGACATCCTGACATTTTATTAGCAAGGTGAAAACCTGTCTTTTCCACCCGTCTCTCCTCTGTCTGTCCTTTGTCTTTGTCTGAAATCCTTGACGTTTTAAAATGCAAATTCAGTAAGTTAGACAACCGAGATTAAGTTTCTCAGTTTTATATTTATTTAACGCACATTTTGCTGTGTCTGAGAAACAAACAAACACACACACACACACACACACACACACACACACACAGGAAACTTATGTATACATTAGATATTTTGTTTCTGAACTGCTTCACCCGAACAGATGAAACTTAAGATGAGGTCCATTCAAACTTTTAATCCAATTCATTAAACCTATTCTTCTATAAGCTTTGGCCATTTGCCATTTTGCCCGTAATAGTAAAATGTAGGCCTCTAATGTGAGCCTAATTCACTTCACCCTTCAGCAGTTTGGACTTAGCCTCATCCATCTCACTTATAAACTGCACAGCTAGCCAGATCCCCGCTGTACAGAGACATCAGCTTTATTACACCGCCAAAGACAGGAATGCTAAATTATTTATCCTGTTTAGCTATGGTATGGCAAATAACTGTTTGGACACAGTAGTTGCATTCTAGTTATAAACCGAACAACGTGTCCACACACAATTCGACTATAGAACATGTATGAATGAGGGTGTTTGTCTTTTATTTTCTGCTTTATATCCGTAAGCTAGGTGAGTGCTAACTGTAATTCAGCTGTCATGTTTTGTTTTGACAACCTGCATTTTGTCATTTTTTTCTGACATGTATTTGTGTCATAAAAATTATGAACAGATGTGACAGCCAAACAGGTGTTTATATTCACATCAGCGGAGTGATATGACTGCTGAAAAGCACAAATAAGTAGCTGGTGGATCACGATTTGATTTGTTTATTTATTTTATTCACAAATCAGATGAGTCAGGCTTCAAGGTAAACAAACATAAGTATTACTCAGCATGTAATTATAGCCAAAGCATCCTGGAGTATGGGTTTGCTCCGAGCTAAATGGAAACACAAGACGGATCGTGGTCTTTTTGATAGACACATTTTTAAACGTCAAAAACATGGAAAAAAAACACGGAATGCGTCATACGGACGGTGCTGGGAGTGGTTATAAATGTTCATCAGCAGAAAGCACAATGCCTTTGGATTCGTTGGATCGTTACAGCGTGTTTCTGTTGGTCTGCCTTTTCCGGCGTTGTGTTGAAGCTCTCCGCAGCCAGAGAAAGATAACGGCAGCGGAACAATGGGAGCGCCGAGCTGCATCATTTGTTTAGTTGATAAATTATGGATAGCATTTCTGATAGGAGACTCTGGCCTTTCCTCCTCTTATGCCCCTACACTGCCACAATCCTCCTCCAGCATATCACAATGCTAATAAATAATGATACGAAGGGCAGGCACTGTGGGAATCCATAGTGTGGAGGACGGGAGAAAATTCAGCCGTGCGTGCTTTCTTGTTCAGGTGAGGCCAAATTCTCCCTTTTGATACATTCCTTCTTTTTTCCCTTTCTATTCTCAGATCAATCTGGTAAAATGGCCGTTTCCTCCCTTCGTGCTCATCTCGGTGCTGCTGTAGTTGGCTTGGTTTGCGCCTGTTTAAGCGTCCGTCTCAACAGGCAGCACACACTGCAGCAGAGATAAACACACAAACTCAGCCCTCCTCCAAGCTGCTATACAAGTGCTCTCATTATAACGTGGGACTGGTGGTTTTTGAGCAGGAAGTCTCATGACTCCGG
Organism: Brotula barbata; assembly: GCA_900303265.1. Classification (NCBI taxonomy): domain Eukaryota; kingdom Metazoa; phylum Chordata; class Actinopteri; order Ophidiiformes; family Ophidiidae; genus Brotula; species Brotula barbata. The sequence continues at coordinate 17,926 of OMNV01015957.1, read as the reverse complement.
CGGTAATGAAAACAAATACACAAGCGTGTGCGATTACGTTGACATCATATGTGTTTAGTACAGGGTTGTCAACCTCGTTTTACTTCAAGGGCCACACACACCGATTTAATGTGTCGGACCTGTTAACCACTGCAACACATTTTCAGTTAATATTTTATTATTATTATCACTGTTTTTATTATTGAATGATGTCAGGATAAACAGTACTTTACTGCTAAAAATAGTATTATGCATTTTATTACTATCATTGAATTATGTCAGGAAAAATACTAACCTACTAATCTAATTTACAACTCTAAAATGTGTTGCAATCCAGTTTAGGGAAATTATTTCTCTGCATTTAACCCATCCTAACTATGAGGAGCAGCAAACAGCACCCACATGCACATGCAAACACACACACACACACACACACACACACACACAGACACACTCACTAGTGCACGGGGACCAACTCCAGATCTTCCACCTAGTGCCTTGGTCAAGGGCAAAGGCTGGAGTAACTAGAGGACAACATGCAAACTCCACACAGAAAGGGGTGTTGGTTTAAACCCGGGACTCGAAGGCATAAGGTCGGAGTGGCAACCACTTCGCCGTCATACTTTAAATGGGAGAACTCCCCCTGATTTAGTTTCTATTTTTAACAGTGTTTCCGTAATATGGCCGATAATTCTTCCAGCGCCCTTATTGGAGAGGAAACAGCTAATCTGGATTACGTTCACCAAGCCTGATTGGCTGATTTGTGGTACATTTGTAACACAGCGCAAAATTGAGGTAGCATGCTGGCAGCATGCAGAACAGAGAGATTGAGAGAGAGAGGATAAGGATAACACAACCCCCAGTGGACAAATCAGGAATTACAGCGCATTTTATTGAGAAATTACAATGGCGTTTGTAATTTTCATACTTTTCAAAAGCTTCTAGCTGACCATATGTGCCTGCGGACCATATGTTTCACACCCCTGGTTTCGTACATTGATATAGAGTGTTAAAAATATGGGTCGACGTGGTAAGTTAGCACGGCAGAAACAATGGTCTGTTTCATGGATGCCAGCAGTGAAAATTGTTCATGAGCAAGGACACAGGACACAGAGGAGCTGTCTCTCAGGAAAGGTAATCAAAACTCTTAAAGGGAAAATGGAAAAGTAGCACCTTGATTTAGTGTGAGTGAGAGCTACATTCCTGTGAAAGACATCAGTCTGAAAAAGTATTTTGGGAAATAACAGGGACAGATGTATGCAATTTCAGTGACTCAGTGCAGAGAAGCCCAGCCTGGGAGAGAGAAAGCTGTGTTTTTTTTTACTGTCATTCTCTTTTATTTTTATCTGCCTCTCACTGTGATTAATGCCAGCTAAAAGCCACTCTGACCTTTCTGATGGATTTATGGACTTGACACCACAATAATTTACTATTTCCGTGTACATTCGTTTTCTTTACATTGAAATTTGTCACTCACAGGGTTTGCAGCTTGACCTTTTCCCTTTCACATAAATCGTTTGATTCTTAAGTTGATTGCTTGTCTCTGGCGTTTGTGATTGGGAGGTAAAATTAGTTCGTCGCCATCCCCAGTGGGTTGGCACAATTTTGTAAAAATGGTGTTAACAGGCACAACAGGATATAAGGTCCCTAAGGAATACGTCTGGAGTTAACTACTGATACCAACAACCATTACAGCACCCAAAGATACACTTCATAATTTGGGAATATTCCCATTTGTTATGTTCTCTGCAGTAAGACAAAAAATATAAATATCGATTTAATCCGATCATGTTCAGAGGAACGTCCTGGATTGTTGCACATCCCAGGTTGAAAAATGAACATTTAGAAGTGAAATACAACGCCGAACTGTCAGATCGTCACCTTTTAAAAGCGTGCTTGGACGTAGTCTATCGTTACTTAGATGGTGGAGACAAACAACCTCTACAAACAATGACATGGAAATTGTAAAATATGTGGGATTATATTTAATATATTCAACACGGTGTTCTATATGTTCTGTGAATGGAATTTTATTGACAGAAAAATACACAGAAACCTCAAGTCACCAGTTCCAAGCGCATAGAATTACAACGAGTGACTTCAACCCAAATCCAGCTCTACTCCATCCCATATTTCCGTTAAAAATGCACCGTAGCCGTTCCTTCCTTCATTCCTTCCCTAAGTCGTGTGCTCTCCTCAGAGTGTTCATAATTAGCAGCCGTAGTGTGACGTCGCAAATGGATGCTGTTTAAAATTTTGTCCTCTGAAGAGTTGTTTTTTTTTGTTAAGGGTCATGTCTAATCCAGGGGCTGTCGTCATCATGATGACAAACTTGAAGGCAACAAGGGCAAGAAGAAATGGGTTTGCCTACTATGAAATACTTTAATGGCAGATTTAAGTGATCAGAATCCAGGTTTTAGCTCACATGTGGTCCATATCAGCTGTATCGTGACCATGTAACCTACTAAAGCATATGGAAACAATCATTAATCCGTACGTGGAAATAAATCTGATAGGTGTCCTTGACATTCTGACTCACGTGTCATAAAATGCAACACTCCTGTCCCCATATTAACTCTTTTATCGAATCTCCACATTCAACTTTAAACTTTAAGAATGCCGTATTCACTACAAAGCATTGTTCCAGTTACCAGATGAGAGGTTTAAGCCTTTTTTTTGTACACCGAAATCTAAATCTACAGATGCTCCACTTTCAGACCAGAAGCTGATCTCATTTTTGTTGCCATGGCGAACATGTAACTCATCTTTAATTTTCTTTGTGATCATTTTCTCCGTAGTCTTGTTTGGTCAATCTTGTGCATTTTTTGTATGTGTTGAACAGGAAATGATTTGTTGTTTGGAGTAAGTGCTGCAGGTGCCTAAACAGTCGGCCTTCTGTGATGACGTTTTCCTGAGAATGCTACAAAAGCTCTTCGAGTGCCTCTGTTGCCTCTCGTTTCTCGGCCTGATAGTATATGGACAAAGTTTTGATGGAAGGCCGCCTGGGCTGAATATTAAAAGCAGAGTATCATGTTCTAATGTGTACCATAGACCATCAAAACACACTCAATTTGACTGCTTCTGATCCGGTCCGACCTCTCCGTCCTTGGACTGAATCTTTCTTTCAGCCATTAACAGCAGAAGAGGCCTCGTTCAGTTTTCTGCACTCATCAGTTGTGGTTAGTGTCACAAGTTTGTGACTATCCGGGGCACTGCTTCAGGGGACAATGAGACATTGCTTGACTTTCACCCATTATTTCCTCGCATTGTCCAATGGGATTTGAAGGAAGGAACAGAAATCTACAGATACATGTAGAATCAAAATTTGGAGCAAATCTGTTTACGACTAGATGTGTGTTTTATTTTTCTCCCCTTAAGTAAACCAGAGGACTTTTTTTTTCTGATGATGCAGTGCTGGAAATAATTGGCCAAGTAATGTGGAAAATGTGGTTACACTGAATCTCGTACACTTAGTATAAAGACTGAAATGTCTTGAGATCGAGACTTCCTAAATTCTTAAATGTATGAGAGGCTCATGATTATTAATTGTGGAAAAAAAACTAACCATATAAAAACTATATAACTATATACCACATAACTTAACTTCATATAAAATTGGATTGTTTTATAAATGTTGAGAACTGATTTGTACAGGCATTAATGAATGGGCTGAAGATATGGTGTATGACGTATTGTAGAATAACATGGAAGATAGTCATTCACTCTGAATGCTAAGAGTAGCTTGTAGCTTCTGCCCTTCATCCAACTCACACTTGATCTAATAAGCATGGAAGAGGATGAGTCAGTGAGGCGGGACAAAGAACTCAAGAGTGAGAGACAGGAGTTTTCATGTACTTCCTGTGTCTTTGTGGGTCTCCTCTGGGTGCTCCAGTTTCCTCCCGCCTCTGAAGACATGCGGCTTAGATGAATTGGAGTATCTAAATTGACCGTATGTGTGAATGGGATAGACTGATGACCTGTCCAGGGTCTACCTTGCCTTTCGCCCAATGAGTGCTGGGATTGGCTCCAGCCCCTCAGTGACCCGAACATGGATAAGCGTTACTGTAGATAATGGATGGAAGGATGGAAACAGATTTCCTCTTAGAAAATTGTATCACAGTTCCTAAAAGGTAACACCTAGAGACAGTTCCCACATTGCCTCCCCGTCTCCTCCTTCTTGAAACAGCCTCTACTAGAGCTCTCCATCTTGGTGAGTGAGTGTGGTTAGGTCCCGGGCAGACACCGTGAAATGGGCATTGCTCTGGATCACAGAGCAGGCCAGTCATCCCACACTACCCATAGCAGGTCCATTTACCATGGCCCATTAGTATGATCATGCTTTGCTGGTTCCACAACCCTGCCATTCATTCATCCTGCTGTGCTGTGGGTGTTTGACCACGCTAATGTTCAAAGTATTCTGCTCAGCTCGCCGGAGAGCTCCAACGCTAATAGCCATGGGCTCTGCTAGCTGGTTATGACGGAAGACCGGTGCAGACATGTAGGATTGATTGTTATGATTAGATGGGGAATCTTGGGGTGGATGCATTGTTCAGTCGTATAGATTTGTCTTGGATGAGATGTCAATAATGGCACCAAACATATATTGCAAAAAAAAAAAAAATTCAAATTGTAAAAACACTAGAAAGGAATGAAGCCGATGAAAGCGATATTGATGAAGCTTTGCATCCAGTGGAAAAGTGGTTGTGAAAGTGTAAAGTGCAAGGTGACATTGTGCGTAATGAAGTGTACATGCCCGATGACTGTTGTCTGTGTGTGTGTTTGTGTGTGTGTGTGCACCATAATGTTAAGGCTGCCATTCCTGTCACAGCCCTGATTTATTACCCCACTAGAAGCAGTGTGACCCGGCTGTGCCCACCTCCCCTGGCCACAGGAGTCACGCCAATGCAGCCCCATCACACGGATAAACAACACAATATCGCCCGGTTCCGCTTCACCGATGCCAGCTGACACGTGAATCTGTTTGTTGACACTGTGGCGTTAGGTTGGAAACCTTACAGGTCAAGTGTTGTAGCAGAGGGGTTAATGCGAAAGTAGATTGAAACCCATGAGGATTAAATGGGATTTGGATCAGGATCATATAAGAGGTATAGACAGAGGTGTAGCATCCGTGACCGGATACGCTCATAGACAAAAGCTCGCCGTTACTGTTTGGAGCTGCTGGATGTTGATGTAATGACTCATATTCCTCTGTTAAACTCACTCTGTCTGCTCCCTCAGCGACCCCGCGTCTGTAAATGGCTTCGTCCTGAATGCGCAAATTAGAGGACTAATTAGTCCACGGGCCGTCTGCTTTGTGAAGCGGACGAGCTGTGAATTTAACCAAGTCTGCTGACCTCTTCAGCGATTGTCGACTCCTTAGGACCCATAAATAACTCTATCCTGGTCCTGCCTGCCATCGTGTTTGTTTGGCACAGCCAGAGTATCCTGATTGTCTTTGTCATCATTTACAGCTCAGCGCACAGCAACTTAAAAAAAAACAAAAAACAAAAAAAAACACATGCAAGTAGACAAAAGACAAACACATTAAGACATCATCCTCATCAATTTCTCTTGTTTTTATCTCTTCCATTATAGCTTATTTTTATTTTCAATTTAGCTCTTTTAATCTGTTTTAATGTTTTAACATTTTTGTTTTTATTGCTTTTATTTTTCGTCTCGATTCCATTTCCTGTTTTATGGAAAGCACTTTGAATTGAAAAGTGCTACACAATTAAACTCGCTATGCCTTACAATTTCCTTAAAAGAAGTCGGCATGAAACTTTTGTTTGAAAAAGTCTTCATGCTAATGTAAAAAAAAAAAACATCTTTTTTTTTGCATATTTAAAATACGTCAATCTTGCATTTCCTTGTCCTACCCCTTAAAAATATATAAAATCAGGAAAATAAGTTTTTCTTGCAGCCCTAGACCTCTATAGAAAAATATTGACCTCTAATGATAGTGAATAATTTTTACATGTTAACAAATATAATTCTCTCAGTAATACATGAAAGTCAGCTTCATTTAGTTTATTATAATCGCTGACTCTCTTCTCGACTGCTCTTTTTTCACTCCTTCATCTTCCCCCAACAGCCCTGCCTACAGTGAGGTGAGATTCATCATAAAGACCAATTTATTCATCTCACATCACCCTCTTTTCCTAACCAAGATGAATTATTCCACCATATTTCTCTCACCTTTGTTCACAAAAATAGCATAATAGTTTTTCACTCCCAAACCTGCACCTGCACCCTGATCTTGTATGCCTTTGTGCCCAGATGACTATCGGCTGTCCCTTCGCCAAAGACAACACGTTGCCTTGTGGGTAATCATTAGGGTGACGCATCCAAGGGCCTATGACTGCAGGTGTTTAGTGGTAAATATCCATCAGAGGAAGTGGTAGGATAGGAAAGTTTCTTTACTGCGTGGCTCTTTAGTCGTGTCTATTAATAGCCTTATCCCATAGTGGTACAGTGTCCGGGTCCTGATCCTAGGACAGGAGAACATTTATCAAGGAGGCGGCCCATTTATAAAGTGACATTCCTAACTGGCCTGTTTCCAACTAGGAGAAGCAGCCAGTGGCTCTGCTGAACCATGTGTACAACTGGAGCTCAGCTGAAACGGAAGAAGGAATGTCAGGAGGTGATGCGCATCTTCCCTCATCCTCTGAATCCTTGCTTAAAGGTTACCCAAGAATTTACCCACCGCAGCTCTCCGTGGGACAATGGGGAAGAGTTCACCAAGGATACTGATCAATAACAATCCAATTACCTCCATGCCTGAGTTCACGGTGATGTTTATTTGTTGATGTCTTTAGAGATGACACAGAGCATCGAATTCTGATCAAATAAGTCCTCAGCGATATTTACACTGGCACTTACCAAGAGAGTGAACCATTCATTATTAATTTAAATCCAAATGAATATTTAAAACAGAGACTGTTGTGTGGGAAATGTTTATTATGGCATTAAAGTGCGAACATCTATGGCTTCGTCAAGAGATGAATCCCGATCGCTTCCTCCGCTGAAGGGCAAAGCGTACAATGACAAGATTAAAGGATATATAAGTAAAACGCAACGTATACTCTCCTTTTCTTCCCTGTAGTTTTATACAAAAGCTGTACTTTTAAGTAGAATAGGTTTGCACAAAGAACAGGAGGCAAGCAAATAATCATTGAAGGCTATTATTTTATCTATGCCGTCATTACACAAATTTGTATTGGCGTTAGTTTTAGTGTCCAACAAGCAATACGGGAGTGTAATTTGTATGATAAGAAAAGGAAAAGTCTGCTCTCAGCACATAATAAAATATGCATATGTCGGCAAACTGTGCTGAAGGACTTTGCTAAGTCCTCCAGACGCATCAGCCAGGATGACCCGGTGTCTTCCCCCTATTAAGGTTAATAATTCACAGGGCAATTAGGGTGTGTGTGTGTGTGTGAAATGTGAAATGTTCTGGTTTAGGGGAAGGGAATGCAGAGCCAGTGTGATGATGGAGGATTCCCCCTCCCCTCTCCTCTGCCGTGCGCTACCCTCCATGAACTTGGTCTCACAGCCCAGAGACTGACAACATGACAGTGACATTAACATGCCTCCACCAAGGGAGGAGGCGACTTAGTGGCCCTTAACAACCTCTCATTAGCCTCATTATAGGACATATGCTTTAAATCACAGCCTCAGTGAAGCTCCACTGGGCAATCGACTCATCTGTGCAAAAACCGCGAGGGGTTTGAATGGTTCAAATGACAAAAGTAACTGTAGAATGAGTGCTTCCGGCTCATAACCGGATAAGAATACAGAGCAGACATTTATACGTTACAATTCCTTTTTATCACCCTTATACATCTGCTCTGTGTTTGGAATGGAAGGAGTGTTTCTTGCATATGTTGAGTTTATGTGTCAGAGAATGAATGCGCAGATTTTCTCTAGATTTTTTTCCCAACTTTCCTTGTCATTTGGCATTTTAGGGGCTTTGAGAAAGAACAGTGTACCTTTTTTTCATTAATGAATAATAAAAATCCATACTATCCCACAGTAATTACTAGAAAAAAAATCCTTATGATTGTTGATAACATTTTTGACAAAATAAACTATTTGATCCTTGTTTAGTACATAAACACTCAGTAAAGGTGTGTGTTGCCCGTGCAGCCATGCTCATACATTAGGTGTGTGTATGGAGTCTTCTCCCTTGCCCTGCTTTGTTCTAAATTACACACCAGCCTCATCTGGGCCATTGTTTCATCAGGGGTTTTGAGTAACTCCATTATTTTGCGCTGACTCTGCAGTACTGTAGGTCAGTTGTCTCTGCTGAGCCCCATTCTGGAGGCTTCAGCTCCCCAGTGTCGCCCTGCGCCAAACAGCCACAGTAGCCACCAGGCCCATATAACTCCCATTGCTGACAACTCACAGAGACATCTTTGTAATTTAAGATGTAATTCCCTTTTCCTGGGAGCTGTATAAAATCTATATTGCAACCATAAACAATCCGGGTGTTCCTGTGAGCCTCCCCATCCGCCTTTTTATGTATGCAGAGAGATATTATTGGAGATATGCAATGTCAAGCACCTCTGTTTCCTGGAAGGCCGAGCAGCAATAAACGTGGAATGAGGCCGTGTCCCTGGTCATCTTTGATGTAACAGCTATTTGAGACCTTTTTTTTAAAAAACTTCAGTCCCTCGTTCAGACTGGAAACACAGCAGGATGGCTTTGTGAAGCTCACTTTAGGAGCTGTTTAGAGATACAAGCGGTCTTTCCTCTCGCCTTAGAAAGTAGTTCCGTCTCAGCTCTAATGTTGCTGTTTTTGGGGGTTCACAGTTCTGCATGGCTATTGTTCTCTATTCTTTTCCCCAGTCATTGTCCTATTGTTGAAGCCTTTTCCCAGTATGCTTCCATTTAGGGGAGCGGATAGCGGTCCTTGCCAAATACTCTAGGTGAAATAATCTTCATCATTATTATTTTTTTCAGGTTATTTATTGTATGTCTGACAGAATGTCAAAAGTAGTGAATTTCAACTTAGTATTGTTGTGCGGTAAAGGCTAATTATGCATGTCTGAGTCTCCAACTACCGTAACAATTTGTGCTTATGAGGCTGCTCGCTGTTCCGTGTGTCTGCTGCAGCCGTGGCTCCAGGCATTATTCCACCTCAGCCTGACACCGATGTCTCTTCCAATTCCATCTCATTGCATTAGTCATTAAGCTGCACGCTGACATCACCCATCATATCATTGCCCTAATCACATCTGAGCTTCGCTGTGTACATATGAGCATATCATTAATGCAGTCTTCCACCTCTGCTCGCCTTTCCGCCCCGCTCGGTTTGCTTCTGTGTCACGGCGTCACAGTGGATTCGACCCTGCGTCTCATCCATCAGAGACAGCTGCCCAGGTATCTCCACAGTGACAAACGACGTTCGTTTTACCGCGATCCGTCCACTGATCATTTCCACTATTCACATAACCTCACCGCATATACAAAATTATTCATCCTCAGGCTGTGTGTGTGTTGTAACTAACAGTGATGGAGTACTATGTGTGGTTTTCCAACCTTGTGCTAAATGAAAAAAATAAATCTCACCATACTTCTGCCATTAGCCGTCCGACAGAGCAGAGAGATGCGGCGTTAGTGGGATTTTTCTATCTCCTGTTTCCTAGGGTAATGATGAGGGAAGGCTGGGAACCCATGCTGATTATTGAAGTGTGTGTGTGTGTGTGTGTGTGTGTGTGTGTGAGAGAGAGAGACTAGGTAATGGCCTGTCTGAACTTTGCTGAGGTGGTGGTTACAGGCACCCTGTCACCTCCATAATAGACAACTCTTGCCGATGAGATCAGTCTCTGATATGGCCAAGTTAACGTACACACACATACATACATGCATGTATATCTCGTGCGCATATGTGTGTACAGACAGAGATGTCTGAAAATGAAATCTGCAGTATTTTTCACTAGACAGAGCTCAGTGTAACGTATAATGTAATGATCTCCCGGAGCTTGTAATATAGAAGTAACACAATATTTTGGGGGGCAGTACACACCCACAGGGGGCTCCCCGTCCAACACCCTGTGACCATAAGAGTCCACTTTACTAAAGATGTTATATAGCTGAACTATTTTTAGCAGCTGAGCAGAAAGCTGCAGACAGCATCATCTCAGGAACGCACAAACACATAAAATGACCTCATCTACTGGATGGATGCATAGCGTAGCAGCCCCGTAAAACTGACAGGGGCCAGCGTTTGATTTTATTTGGTCATCACCTCATAGTGTGTGTTCATGGTTACGTTTCACAGATCTCGCCTTAGTGTCTTGTTAAAATCTTTTGGCTGTGTGTTATGGTTTGATGCCTCTTCACAATAGATGTCTGCAGTTGTGAGTTGTTGTTTTTTTTTTTATAATTTATGATAATTTCTAGCCCAGATTATGATGAAACAGTGGCTGCACCTTGTGGGGGCCTTTTAGAAAAGAGACATATTTGATGGATTCAGAGCAGAGACGCCATCATATCTTATTTTATTTAATCATATGGTGGAGGTCAACTGTTCACTTCTGTCCCATTCTTTCGTTGTACTGGATTCTATTGTAAGAGACGAGTCCTGTGAGACGCTGTAACGTGGGAAAACACGGGGCCATGCTATAAAATGATGAACTGTTATCTCCCTAGACTACAGGTCAGGCAAATTGAATAGTTATTGTTTGCTGTTAAATGTTCTGAAATGTAAATTTGAGTCTCTCAGCCGTTGTGTAGTGTTTTGCACAAATCAGCCTGTGTGTTTCTGGGGCCTCCAGTGCAACAGGGACCCTCTTGTGTTGTGGTAAATTACGTCTATCTGAAAGAAACCACATTTGATGATTGTCACACCTCAGATCCCCGGGGGCCACCGTCATTGAGCTGGAATCGGAGGTTTAAAGGGATTTAACGACTGTCATTTACCATCAACTCCGCCTCTGTGAGGTCCCATCAGCGACCCACCTGAGTAGGGATGAATGTGTTTCTGCTAATTTGGTCTTCAGCGTGAGTGTGTGTGTGCATTTCACCCTAATGAGCTGTGATAGGCCCTTAGGTCGTGGTAGAAACATGAGATCCCATGTTAGTGAGCTGAAATTACATAAAATATGTAGACCTTTCTGTGATTGAACGCTGATTGCGATGGTGGCTGCAACCAATCATTATTTTAGTTTTTCATGATTTTATTATCTTCTGATTAATGATTAAGTGTCAATAATAAGTAGAACCTGCCCATCACAACTCATCAATAGGGCCATAACCAGAATATTTGCAATCTTTTACATGCTAAATTATCATACTAATTTTCTTTTAAGAAGAATGTTGATCATTATGATTATCAGTCATTTAATCGTCAATCAATTTTGAAAAAATCCTCCCACGATGACTTTATAATGCAAACAAAGTTGATTTTTGCCTTTTCCCAATCACACCTAAGGCAACTTGTAACAGTAAAAACCTAATGGATAAACTTTAAGTAGAGTAATTAGTCCCGTGGTTTAAAAACAACCATTTTAAAATGATGGCTTGTCGTTTTAAGGGAGTAGAATGTCCACAGGCAGCGTTTTTTAAAAGAGTTGAAGTTGACTTTCAGGAGTGAAAGCAACCCCGGAGCAAAACATTTAGCGGTGACAAAAACATTAGTGTGTGGTGATGGCCAGCCAAACGAACAAACAGACATTTAGAAGGTTAACATCATTTAAAAATACAATGAGTTGGAACACATTATCGTTCTCTTGCTCATTACAGCCGCGGTGCAGCTCCGTGTGGTGTCCTGGATTGTGTTTTGAGATAAATGAGTACAAGTGCAGAGTTTCTAAACTGAAGAGTGTATGAATGAATGAAAACCAACTCAAACCGTGTTTGTGTTTTTCGGCTACTTAATGAGCTCAGAATTCAGATGCTCCTTCCATATGTGGGGTCACAGCACGCGTTCTGGCGATGTCAGAAGACGAGGAAACGCTCGCCGCCACCTCGTCACCTGCCTGCCTCAACTCTGGGGACTTTGCTGTGAAAATGATACAATATGAAATTAAAATAGCCTATGTGTTTACAGAGGACGTTGTGTATGCAAATCGCTCAGTATTTGTTTCGATAAACATAGATAATGCAATAAATACATAAAAACAATGACTTGTGTTTGTGAACGGTCTGCGATGGGTTACAACTAATAAGAAGTCCTATAAAATCTCTGTTCCTCCTGTACAGGTTGGGAGCCGCTGTGGTTCCTCGGGATAGAATCTGTCGTCCCCCTTGCGCCAAGTCTCTTCTCTGCCATACACACACCAATGAACGATGTTTCAGTGTTAACTTTGCTAAACAGCAAAATGTATTTGGACACGCCCCAGAGTGCCGGGCGCTGGAAGGTGCCAGACCGAGCACCACAGATCGTCGACACGGAGCCCAACGTTAGCTTGCCAGATGATTTGAATTCTGGCAGTGCAGTACTTTGCTGAAATTTGTGCAGTTTTCATAGTTATTGTTCCAAAGCAAATCAGCATGAAGTTTTATAAAGCACAGGATCAGTTTTGTGACAGGACTGCTGTTTTCCGGTGTTCCAGTCAAGTTTGCCTTTCATTGTCTCTCGTCTTCCAACGATCGATAAAACTTCAGCTGTTTCCACAGATACAAGATTCCACTTGGTTTTGGCACAATTTCATACACAGAAATTGGTGTTGTTTGTGAAGTTTTTCAAATATATATATCTATCTATATGAAAAGCTTTTCTCTTTTTGCTATCTCTCCATTCCTTATCTGTTTATTCAGTGCAGGGTCGGGATGTCTGAGATGGGTACAAATCCATCACAAAGCTAAAACATGGATAGAAACGCTTATTTTCAAATTGAAACTGATTGAAGTCACAGTCTTGTTGCTGTGAGGTGACACTGAGCCCTCCTTATATTATAATCCTCTTAATGCTAATTATCTATAATTATATTAATCACATTGACGTGCCATAATAAAAAAAGTGCTGATAAACAGTAAGTAAAGTGAAAACCAAAAGGCTGACCCTTCCTGAAGGAGGCAGGCACGCGTCCGGTAAATGTTGGATCTAAAGTCTTGGGTGACCTGGACGCTCGTGGCAGCTTTGTCCTATTAAAAGGTCTCTCCTCCCTGTCTTTGTCTCTGTGTAAACAGATCTTTAAAAGGCGATGAGGTTGCCTGGCCTGTGCTGCTTTATCTGAGAAGTTACGATTGTCTGGAGAAGATGACCTCAAGTTATTGATTTGCGATCTCTCAAATGCACACACACACACACACACACACACACCGACACGTGCATTTGGCTATTCTGTTTGGCTTAGTGTCAGTCTTCCTGTGGCCTTCTAAAAGGTTATCTGGCCAGCTGATGAGGGCTGCAGAGGAGAACGGCGAGAGAGAGAGAGAGCAATAAAACAACCAATCAGACTTTTAGAACTGGTGTGTCTATGTCAAAGCACAAAATGGATGTTCGTCTCATTTAAAAAAGATTCTAATTACACTGAAACAACAGCACGAGTAAACCATCCTGGGCAGATACGGTGGCACAGCCTCTCTCCCCTGCAACCTTGCGATTTCTTGTCATTTAGCCGAGGCCTGACTGTGTCAAATCAATGTCAAATTTAAATGTTAATAGAATCTTAAATTATTCACCATGCAGTTTAGCCCATCTGACCTTTTCCCTGGCACAAAATGACACCCCCATATAAATATATGATGGAGAAATAAGGGTTTATCCTCCCTCTCTCTCCAAGGTGTGTTCAAAGTTAGGGATAGTGGATTTCCAAACTTGGAGGAGTACATTTTTAGACTTCTGGGATGAAAACAGGAGCTGGGCATGTGGATTATTTTGGGATTTAGACGGTCTCTCTGGTACTTTCTGGTTCTACTTTGACAGAATAAGTACCCTCGTCAAAAGTGAATGGGTTTTTTGGTAGTTTTCTGTCAGACAATCATCCTCAAAGTAGTGATTTACTTGATTTGCAGTACTCATAGACGCTCAGGCGCTGTAACGCTCAAGCGGTTGACTTTATAATAAAACACACGCAGCGCTATCATCAGCCGCGTGACAGCTTTAATCGTGTCATTTGATTTGAGCGTATTTTGAATAGAAATGCCAACATATTCCCGTTTACCTCCACGTGTTCCTCGCTCATTTCAGAACGACATCGTTTGAAATTGAACGACAGAATTGAATCCATTACAAATAATAGCTCTGATATTTCTTCTACTCAGAGCTTTGATTGAAATCGACTTAGCGTCTACGGGAAACTTCCCCCCGACAGCCTTGTGATGACATCGCCCATACAAGTGTCACCGTCTTCAGTGAGATGATGGGACCTTAAATCTAAATGTCACGGTGACCTTTAGAGTTGCTTTAAATTCAACACAGAGTTATTTCCCCGTTCCCATACTGTGTCTGTGCTGCTTTTACCCCGAGGTGCCCGTGTCACTTTGCATGTTAAATAAATGAGTGCAAATAATGCTCCGTCTTATAACAGACTATTAGACTACACGGCTTTTTACTGCTTTCGTGCTCCTGCGTGTGGATCTTAAGCATTGAAGCATGTTTTACATGCAAAAATAATAAATCCAGTGCAGCATGCCTAAATGTCAGTGCTGAGGTAGAGTGGCTGACGGACGGACGTGCAGCGTAGCATCAACTCGGAATCTGATTTATTTATAGAGAGTGAGTCGGCCCTTCCACTGATTTACCAGCCAATCATTTTTTTTCTCTCTCTCTCTCTCCTTTTTTAGATAAATTATTTTCAAGTATTTGGTGTGTCGTATGTAAGGTGGTCTGAGAGCAGCCCTTTAAATCATGAAAACACATGCAAATAAACAAAACGTCTGCAATATCAATGTTATCAAATGACAACACATGCGCTGCAAAGTCGCCACACGACGGAAGCGTTTCCATGGGACACAAAAAAGTGATGAACCGGCTGGGACGAACTTGTAGTTGACTTTTGAAGTTATATAGGAGAGAAGAACTTTTTTAGATTAAAAAAAGCAACAATCTAAAAACAATGTAATACAGAAATAAAAAAATAAAATAAAATACAAATTGGTGAAAAAAAATGTTTTAATTGATTTTGCAATACTAACAAAGTGTAGCGGTCCACTAGAAATCCAAATCAGTATTAAAGGGCTGGCTAATAATATTCGCAGCAATAACCTGTTATTGTTATTATGTTATTATTATTTCTTACATGTCTGCTTTTAAACTATTAACTAACTTAAGCAAATTAATTGACTCACCAACGCCATACATTTATTAAACTAAATATTATGCTGAAAAATCACAACTTATATTAAGTGTAAACCTTAAAAATACCATCGGAAAACTCAACAGGAAAGAGGATTTATTCATCGTAACTGGGTGGCGACCGCTCGTCATCGGCGAGTGTGTTGTGACACTTTGCAGCGCGTTTCTGTCTTTGCAGCGTGTTTCTGTCTTCGCATGTGTTGTGACACTTTGCTGTGCCTTCCTTTCTCTGTGTGGTGAGACTTTGCAGCACATATGTTCTAAAATAGATGAAGATGTTTTCTCGAATTTGCTGGTGTTTTGTCATTTGCGTGCGTTTCCTTAAGTTGCAGCGTGCCGAGCTCTCGGGGCCGCCGTACGTGGTCCCTGTACGGCCACGCAAATATTACACAGCGGATAGAGGCCGAGAGGGTGTTTCGATATGTTCTAGATGTTTTATGATTACACATAATGTCCTCCCTGGTACGGCGACAGCAGTTGTAGCCAGAAACGATGAAACTGTCTCTTTTTGCCCATTTAAGAGCAACGTACTGCCCTAGAGAATAAAAAACATCTATCACGGAATTACAGAGACCTGCACACCATATGTGAAGTCGCCTCTTCCTGATTTCCCGTATATAGGAAAATGATAGCGAGTTGCGGCGGTAGTCATTATCCTCACATCCATCTGTTCACATCACATAATGATCAATTGCCTGGAACTCTTCACAGTAACACACAGACAACCACCTGCTCACACTATGTAAGGCAGCTGCTTCGAGTCCGAGGAATCACCCGAGTAGAAGTTTTACAAGTTGGCTGTAAAGAGAGATTTTCTATTATTTGCCATCAATCACCGGCGTAATTCCACAGGGGCAAACCCGACCAATCAGCAGCTCTTAAAGTGGGGTTTGATTGAGATGCAGCCAAAACATTGACAGTTCCCTTTGTCGTCCATCAGACCATTTGGGATCGTTTAACCGCCTCGCCACGTGTCTGTAACTTTGTCGCGCTCTGACAGGCTACGTAGAGTCGCCGTTTAATTCGTCTCGACCTTGTCATGGTTTTCCTCCCCTTCCTCGTGCGCGCTTTTTACGAAACGGCGCGGCGGTGTTAATGCGGTTGCTGTGCTGTCGTGTCAATGTGACGCTTTAAAATATGTGACAATCTTTGAGAACAACAAAGCCCCCGCGCTTCAATCAAGCAAATGAAACACGCACACGCACACACACCCACATAGACACGGATACGGGAAGAGGAAATCCACATTACATCGGCGTGATGAGGTGTTAGAGATATTTAGCGGTAACATTTAGCTCCATGAGACACATCAACATTAGCCAGTGTTCCCACCCTAAGGCACAGTCGCTTAATGGCTGATGCCCAGCAGTGCACACACAAATATTACTGTTCCCCATCTCCCCCCAGTGCATAACCAGCGACGTTCACCCTCCCCCCCGCCTCCATCCTTTTTACCTCCCTCACCTCCAATTTGCTCCTCTGCTCATTACCTCTGCAGGATTGATGTTTTCTTTTCATAAAGCACCAAGCTGATATCCCACGGATTCAGAATTAATAAAATATGAAGGACATTAATATTCCCAGCATTCACATTCTGCTATTATTGCAGAGGGGCCGCTGAAGCCCCCGGTCTAGCCCAGCCTGTCAATCACCCCGCAGGTACACCGACGCCTCCTCGGCCTGTTCGGGCTGGAGGTGAGGGCTGCTGACAGACTTCAAGCAGCTTCCTCAAGGGCATTAAAGGACAGGTTAGGCCACAGACGGTGCATGTCTCTGCGTGTGGACCGCCGTGTTTGAATGTTGACCATAAAAGGACAGAGGATGAATCCTGCCGTATTTTGGTTCGGCCGATCTGACGAATGTAAACATTAATGCAGCACTGAACTCATTTCGACGTAACTGTTCGTCCGTTCATCCACCGCTGACCTGCTCGGTTATTTAGAGTTTCACTGATGGCGTACACTTTTTGGAACGTGGTACTTGCAGTGATTTCTGCGATGCAGAGTAACAGTAATTCATTTATTTGGCCCTTTGTATTCATTGATTTCACTCTTTTGAAACTGCAGTGTCAGATTTTCCTTTGTTCCTTACAAATTAATTATTTGAAACAAAATATTTCAATTAATACCACAGAAAAAAAGGGAACTGCTGCACGTTTTGCAGTGGAATACGTGTACGTACGGTGTCGTTTCCATATGAGAGCGTGGAACGGTGCCTAATGTTCTTCACGGTCTTATTACAGGAGCAGTTGAACTGTGGTTCTAGGTGTCCGACAGTCTTTACACATAGCAGATAAGGAGGAATAATTAATTCATCAGAGCAGGCCAGGCTTTAATCCCTGGTGTCCTGGTGATAGGGAAAGGTTTCTTCTCCCCAGATCTCTCTGCCGATAGGGCTTTTTTCTTGTCGGTTTCCCGTTAATAAGCCTGTCAAAGAGGCGTATGACTGTGGGCTCCGTCCCGTACAGGTTATCTCCCATCCACATGTCCTGTCTTCCCTCCTTGACAACCGACAGCAACCAGGTCGCTGGGCCTTTGAAACTGGGGGAGAGCGGGGCCCGCGGCGGCCCTGTCATTTAAAGCTGTTCAATTCAAACATCAGGTCGGTCAGAAAGCACACGAGAAGCAAAGAAAAAAAAAACCCCAGTTCAACGGACAGCAGACACGCGCTGAATTTTAATCATTTGTCGCACGTTAGACAAAT
>OMNV01015956.1:41744-46360 GCA_900303265.1 Brotula barbata | reverse complement strand
TCTATCTCACTCACACACACACATACACAAACACAGACACACACACACCACAGAGTTTTTCTAATCAATTGAAAATCAGTGTCATTCACTTGTGCTTAAAGGACATTGATGGAGCAAGAGTCCGTTCATATTTTTACTATTTTACATTTTATTTGCCAGCAGCTTTTTGTGAGGTAGCAAATGATCTGTTTTGATAGTGTAAATGTGTTTGTGTTGCGTTCACTATGCTTGTGTGTGCATGTGTTGGCAGGGTCAGCCTAAATGGAGATGTGTTATTGGCAACCATTCCGCGCACCCTCACTGTAGTTCTGTAGCAAGGCAATCAGATCACTTAAGAGGCTGTTTGGTCTATGGCTTAAAGCTCAGTCTCTTCCTCTGTATGCCCCCCACCCCATCCACCCCTTGGTCTTTTAATGCCCCACTCCATCACACACACACACACACACACACACACACACTCACAATCCCAGCAGCAATGGCCATCACCCCTTATCTTACTCTCCCTCTTCTGCCACTCCTGCCTCCTGTCCTTTACCTCCATTGGGGGAAACTGGCAAGGTCATGAGGATAAAAACAAAGGGGAGTAAATGTAAGAGGGAGGGAGAGAGCGAACTGAAATGAACCATCTCATTTGGACATTAGCCCCTTGGCCACTGTGGTGAGAGGCTAGCTTGCCTTGCGGTTAATGCCCAATTGTGTACAAAGCATTATTTAGCCTGGCGGCTTTGACAGGCTGTTACTGGAAAGAATGCAGAGCAGAGTAGCGTATTGCTGTGCGTGTATGTGTGTGTGTGCGTGCTTCTGTATGTACTGTGTCTCCGCTGACAGGTGGGTAACTGTCTCTTGCGCCCAGCCAATGGCATGGACATTGCTTTACTTGCACATCACTGGCCATGATTTGTGCAATTTGAAGTTTGAAGTGAATTGAACAATGTGTTATGGTAACAGGTGTATTTGGTGAGCTTTGGATAAGTTTAATGGGCCTTTTTACAGATTAGTAAACTATTCATAATAGATTATGAATTTAAATAATATTTTTCCCAATGATGACCATTCATGTATGCATGGTAAATGTAAGTAAAACCTAGGCAGAGAGATGGGGTGAGGCAAGGACAGACATTAGAAGAAGAAAGTCTAATGGAGATATAATATTACAATGTTAAATGTGTAATTTATTATGCTGCCATTGAACAGCAGCAGTGTGGGTCTGACACATGCACGTACACACACATACACACACGCTGTGCCTCCAGTGGGGCAGTAATAGAGGGTGTGAGTGTATTAGTCGCTGCAGTCCAAGTGTTAAGTGCTGGCCCGGTGTGTGAGAGATCGATGACAGCCGAGCGGCCCCTCGTTCACACAAACACAAACATACATAGACACATACATGCACACATACAGAGACACGCGCACAGAGCTGTTACCCATAGTTTCGGGTCAGGGGTCATACAGAGACATCTTGGTCTCCCCTAACACCACATTCCACATTGATATCTTTCTTTGTATTTGTGCAGCAGAAATGAAAACTCTCTCGCTTTCTCTCTCATGTCACAGTACATATATGTGCATTGATATGCACATACAGTATATGTACTGTGTGTATATATACATACTGTCCTGTTATGTGCAGTAGGGGAAGGCCCACACCAGTGGTCTATCGATATTCAGACAGAGCCCTAATGCCCTCTGTCTGCTGATGGACACTAGTCTGCCTCCAGGGACCATTACGCTCTCTGGGACATGGACACACACACACACACACACACAAATGAAAAATTGTACCATGATCTGGACTGAAAAAGCAATTGCTGTACTATAGTACGACTGCAGTACTACAGATTCAGTCAAAATGCTATTATCAAAAGTTCTAGCATTTTGGAATTAACACAACATTGATCCATGTGCCTATCAATCATTTTACCCATAGATTTATTCTTTTGACCGTACAAGAAGTTTATAAACCATAAATGATCAGCCTTTTTCATTATGTTATGATGCACTGTGATAAAATGACCCTCACAAGTTTCAAAATAAGGACTCGAGTCTGTACTTGTTCCAACACTGATACTGGTCCTCTATGAATTCCTCATTAGCCCAACTAATTAATACTCGACACATGAGGGGAGTCCTTGTTTTATTGCCTCAATACAATAATAACATCCCCAGAGCTCTGAGAAACGGCAGCGGCACAACACATTAAAGTCGGGCAAAGAAAATAAATGTAACCAGTCACAATTAATCTTTCTGGATTTGTGGTGGTTGGATTATTTCCATATAAGATGAAAAAAATAGGGTTAATAGAGATTTGTGGCACAGAGGGAAGTCTGGCATCTCTTGAAAGTAGTAGTACTGTGCAGGCCCTTTCTGTTTACTGACAAACAAAACAATATAAATGTGGTTAAGTAAGGAAAGAGGTGGAGAAGCAACACGACAAGGAGAGGAGTCACCAGTCAGCATATCCCAGAGAGGAGATAAACGAGGTGAAAGAGATGCTGAGAGACACAAGACAGGAAGGACACCTTGAAGGAGAGAAAGAGACAGAGAGTGATGGGTCCTGACAAAATAAGGGGACTGTCTACATAGTTGCCTGCGTCCGATGCAAGCGCCTTTGGGCATCCCAGTATATAGGCATACACACAAACATACAAACAGTCACACAGATGCATAGTGATAACCCATCAGCACCGGCCAAGTGTTGTTTAATCCAAGCTGACTCGCACTCCACAGAAAAAGCAAATTCACTTCCACTCATAGTCTGGAAAACGGAACGCTCTTCACATAAATGGCGGTGACTCTGAATTACCCGGTGTGTGTGTGTGTGTGTGTGTGTGTGTGTGAGACAGAGAGGAAGAGAGTGCCCATGCCAAGTGTGTACTTTAGAGCTCATGTTTTTATTTTTGTGATCTTTTTTTCTTTCTGCTCCAGTGTTTCTCCCCTTGTGTGTGTGCTTGTGTGTGTGTGAGCGTGCGTGTGTGTTTACATGTATTGGTGGTGGCAACCTCTTCAACAGTGCCCTCCTTCATTGTGTGACAGGCAGATAGCTAGGCTGCTCTGCTCCCTATTGTTAGGGGGCTGTCATCAAACCCTGCTTGTACAGCCAGTTATACTGTGTGTGTGTGAGTGTGTGTGTGCGTGCATGTGTTTGGGGTGTGCACTCTTGTATATTTCTGTGTACTTGTGCACCTGAGTGTTTTTTCATTTTCATTTTGTGCGTTCATATTAGTGAGTAAACTCACTTGTGCAAAATATTTCAATGTTTGTTCTTTTTCTCTGCGTGTGTGCACCAACAGGTCAGTGTGTGTTTGATTTTATATGAACCACAATAAGAGAGAATACACAATCAGTGATGACAAGCTATTGTTTGACAGACTGATTTGGCTGAAGCTCTCTACTGTACTCCCCACTCCTCTCCATTGTTATATGACTTGTCATTAAGCCCTTATTGCCCAGTCAAAATGGGCCCGAGTGCTTGTTAGCCAGTGTGCTGTCATTTGTGAAGAGGACTGCGCGAAACACACACACACACACACACACACACACACACACACACACACACGGAACACAAGTGGGTGGCGGCACACACATTATTTTTGTTTGGTATCAATGGTGTTCAGTGCATTATTATCATCCTCAAAACCCACAAGCTGTGCTGATGAAATTAGGTGCGCTGCAGTGTGGAGAGAGCTAAGGAGAAAATGACTGATGGTGTTTCAGAAATATAACTCATCTCTGAAACAGTATTTAGCCCAGAGTTAAGATTTACAGAGAGGGAAATCCACTGACACTGCTTTTCTTAAGAGCTTCCAAGAGATTTGGGATAGTCGATCATTTTTGTAATGTTTATTAATGCGGCGCTTAAAGGGAAAAAGTACATTTGCATATTTTACGTCGGTTTGTGCAAAAGACATGGCCACAAGCTCTGGCCACAAGTTTGAGGGACTTCCATTTTAAGACATTTTGTGCAATTATTTCTTTATCTTTTGGTATGTGGCGGTTGGTTTCAACAGCTATGGTATAATTCAGTTGTTTAACGACAACAAAAGCACAGATGCAGTTTTATATGGCTGATTCTCCCTAGTTTAGCTGGAACATAATCTTAATGTTTTGACTTTTGTTCCAGTAACTTTCGTTTATTCTATACTTACTGTATATGATAACGACAGACAGACAGACAGACAGACAGACAGACAGACAGATCATACTCAGTGGTCCATATCCTGTGTCAAGCGGGGACGACGACAAACTGGTGACTTCACTTCCCACTGAGGACAATCACACAGGAAGAGAGCAGGAGGCTCTGGGAGTGCTGTCACCGCCATAACAACTCCGAGTAGAGCCAAGAACACGCATGCACTTGCGCACATACACTGCCACGCACATGCACACACACAATGCAGCCTTAGAATGCTGTCTCATCCGGGCCCAAGACTATTGTTAGCCTCCAAACGGTCAATAAGCTCTGTTTATTGTCATACATTTTTGAATCTTTGTTTCTGTCTGTTTGTCTGTCTAACCACACAACCGATGTGGAGCTATGTTGTAGGCAGCTAAAATAAATTGATTAGTTTCAACACTTACTATGGTATGTCCATCTGAATACACGTAAACTGTAGATG
>OMNV01015956.1:29244-36744 GCA_900303265.1 Brotula barbata | reverse complement strand
TGTACACACAAAGCAAAAGATACACTACACATGATGACACGCATCTTTTGGTTTGTGTACACACAGAGTTGCTACCATCAGCTGGTGTGTGCTTTCCAAGTATACAGTACTGAGAAAGAAATGGGTAGATACTCTATGGGTCTCCTGTAATTTCCTAACAAATAATGTCAATTTTGTGTATATATATTTGGCTACAGTGAGAGTAGACTATATGATTTTTCTATCATTCATGCCATTTTTTTAAAGAAATCAAAACACTGCACATTAGTAGAAACTTAATTTTAAAACAGAGAGGCATCTGGATAGTGTGTGATGGTGTGAACAGATGCAGCGTGTGATTAGGATGTGCCGATGATGCGAGTATGAAATGCTTTAGAATGCGTCTGCTGGAGCTCCAAAAAGCTTGTTTACTTGCATGTATCTGCAGTTTGGGGACAGATGAAGCTCTGTCCATCTCTGGTGTTCCTTTAAAAGTTGACGTAGCTTAGTGCTGTTTGTCAGTCCTCTTTTGTAGTTGACAATAGCTGCTAATTAGCCTGTAACCCAATACGACCCTCGGTTGCAGCAGCACTTTCAAGTGTAATTAATTCTTAAGCAACGTCAGAGTTGTTATTGTCTTCATGTTATTGTTTCTTTATTCCCTGAAATGAATATTTAGAGAAAATGATAGAAGAACGGGGTAAGAAGATGATTCTTAGGGTCAAATAGCTAAGTTTCCTCTTCAACCCCACTCACCCCCCCACCCCCATCTACTCGTCATCCACACTAGTCTGTGTGTTACCAATCTGTGCCAGCCTGTGAAACATTAACGCCATGCAATATTCAGCAGGACTAAGTCAGGCTTTTAGCATCCGGCTGGTACAGTCTGTGTGTTTAGAGGCATGCCCGCAGCAAGGAGAGTCTGATGAATGAGTGACAGAGCTTTCATTGCTTTGAATGGGATTTGTTGATTGTATGGCTGTGTGCATATTATTTTTTTTTCGTGTTTGTATCATTAATATGTATGAACAGCATGTGCGTCCGATTTCAAAATGTCTTCTATTCTTCGAGAGATATCAAAAAAGGTTGAAAGAGCCAGAAGTGATGCACCAATTGTTGACTTTGTTGAATTTGTCTCTTCGGTAGTTGTGTACTTGTACACGTGTGTGTGTGTGTTTTGTTCTCTCTTTTGATCTGCTTTTGGAAACTCGAGAATGACCTATAGCACAGATTCAAAAAGATGTCAAGATGAAATAGTGTTTGCGGGAGCTGTGGTGTGTTTTCATCCACAGACTTTGTGTTGGCCACCTCTGACATGGCCACACACACACACACACGCAAGCATGCTCACATACAATCCTCCCTCCTGCCATATCACAATGAACTGTGCTTCTTCCATGAACAATGACCCATAGAAAACAAGCCCATTGGGAACACCACGCTATAGTAAAGTATGATGACCCAGGCCTGCAACTCTCAGACACTAAAAAGTATACAAACACACAGAAACATTGTAACGAGACAGAAAAAACCTCCTTCTGTTCTCACCCAGGTAGGAATCTGCTCTGGGATTGAAGGAGAGGAAGGAGTCTTCAAACAGCAGAGACTGTATAGTTGAGCTCTTCTGCTCTGAACTCACCCTGGTTTTTGTTTTCCCCTCTTCGTCTGCGTCCTCTCACCCTCATCCTCACTTTCTTTGTGGATTTCCACTGAGCCTGACTGTCACAAGATTCTCATATATTGCTCTGGGATTTAACCTGCTGTTTCTTTTTCTCTTTCCCACATGACCCCAGCACGCCCCCATGGGTGCATGTTTGAAAGTGCGGAGGCGGGCTGCGAGTTTTACAAACATGCAAATAAGAAATACCATTGTAACCATCTTTAAACCTCGGTAAAAGTACCGAGTGTTTACGAATAAGGGAACCAGGGCTGTAGTGCATATTGCAATTTTATTGTTCTCACAAAGTCGGTCTGTTTGCGCAAGTATGTGTTGAAGTGTCTATACTGCTAACTGTACTACGTGGCTACAGTCTGGAAAATGATGTTGGAACTGAAGCACCTTGTGTGCGGTGAGTTGCGTGAAGTTTCACCCACAACCTGTCAGAATTCATTCTTACAGCATGTAAAATGTTAGATGACATCATATTGTCAGCTTTTATTTCAGACTTATTGCATCACTCATGGTTATCACATCGTCCAACCGGTAATCACACGTCACAGTTTGTGGTGCTGCCCTAAAAGGAAAACGGTTGCATGATGCGATTTGCCCTTAGCGACCGGGTAAATCTGGTGTTTTACGAAGTATCCCCATGTAGGGCAGGCAGGCCTGTCATACTGTAGATATATAGTGTGTGTCTCTTTGTAGTGGTCCAGCTTTTATTCTCCCCACACCCACCCACACACTCGTTGGTTCACGCTTACACACAGTCAGGCTGATATTCTGAAGCTCCAGTAAACTATTATACCTACCACACTATCTAACTTTGTGTTAATCCACCATCTTCTCTCTCGCTCTCTCCCTCTCTCTCGCTCACACTCATCCCAGCCAAACAGCAGCTCTTGAATAATTGCAGCGAGGAAGAAATTTTCAATGCATACGTGATGGGCCCTCTGAAGCATCCTGCTCTCCCTCTCTGAAAATCTATCCCGTCTTCTTAATCCTACCTTGTCTAACTGAAGAGCTCTGTTATACGTGCACACACACGCACACACACACACACACACACACAGGGACAAACAGATTGGATGAAAGCAGCTGACTGCAAAGGCAGCATGCATAGGATAGGGAGAGAAGCATATCTCTCTTTTGCACTATGTTACTTGATACACTCAAACTGTTTGGTAGCGCCCACTCGTGTGTGCATTCACATGGACGCACACAAATACACACGTACACGTATAACACAGTAATTCACATGCATTAACAGGTCAATTGCTGTTTGTAACATGGCCTTAATGAGAAGTGGTTCTCTGTACAACAAAACACTCGAGGTGTTTGCCAAATCACAGCAGCCATACATCTGAACATCTGTGTGTGTGTGTGTGTTTGTGTAAATATACAAGATCATGCATTATGTGGAGTGTTTTAACACTATCATGATTATTGTGGTTCTGCGTGCAGAAGTGGCAGCCATCGCTTCCATTTCTAAATAGGCAAAAACATAAAACACACTCACGCTGACACTCACAAGCACTCACACACAAAGACCACCAGTGATGGAGAGATGGAGTATGCTCACTTGTCAAATTGTGCAGTGTGTTTCTAAGATCTCTCGAGCGCTGAAACTCAGGTTGGAGGAAAATTTATGTGGACGTACGGTATACACGCATGCAGAAATACACACAGTCACCTCTCATCACTGTAGTTAATCCCAACTCCCCCCCAGCTGTGCAATCATAATTTAAAGGTGTTGTCTCTGTAATTTCTATGGATTATGTGATTAGGAAGCTATTGTGGCAGATTAATGTGTGAATGAGGTTAACCCATGATGAAATGGCTTTTGTCAGCCTCTGCCCTCTGCAGCCTATTGTAATGCTCTGTCCTTGTCCTTTTGCGTGTGTGTGTGTGTGTTTTAGAGAGAAAGAGAGAGCCTTCTAATCTTTAAACCAACATATTTATTTATGATCGTATGTCTCCATTTATTTTGTTAATGTATTGGGTGTTAGTCCGGTTTAACCTCCATCTCTCCTCTCCCCTGGGTTACATAGACTTTTCAGAGGAAGAAGCTGTTGCATGGTTGTTGCATTGCCTGGAGCCAGCTGTCACAAATAGAACATTTAATAGTTTCTCTCTCGCTCTCTCCCGTTCTCTCTCTCTCGCTCTCTCTTTCTCTCACCCTCCCCTCTGTCTCTGGATCTGGACTGCTGTCGGCTCAGGTCATTCCAGATAGGACTCTATCTTGGGATGATCTCACTGACAGCACCCACTTTAGACTAATCACTCCATTTAGACTGGAGTGGCCCCGAGGTTGGAGACTGAGGGACCGAAAGAGAAAGAGAGACAGAAAAGAGAGAGGGAGAGAGAGATGACAGAGATGAACAGTGACTACCCTGCAGGAGCAGAAGGAAATGAGGGTGGAACCGGGGAGGAGTACAGGATTGTCAGACAGATGTTTAAAGAGAGAAAAAGAGAGATGGCGAGCGAGTTGATTTCGGAGGCCGACGCGGAAGCATTTTAATTGTTAGGAGAAGTGAGTATGTATATATTGATGCTTGGCTATCTGTTTCAGTTTGTCTCTATACCTCAGCAGTACACAGGAGATGGAGAATGTGGGTTAAAGTTGTCAGAAACTCCTTTTGTTTCCCACCAAGCAACAAGGTCCTTGCACTGGAACAATTCCTCCTGAACTCTAAGATACTTCTCCTCAGGTAATCAGAGAAACCACTCGCTACCGTTGGAAATATGAAGCGCAACACCGTTTAATTTTTGAACTGCCAGGCCAAGGCTTTCGTGAACTCTGTAGATTGATTTCCTGCTGTACATTTATGGACACTATATGAAAATGTCCAGTATTGTTCCCTCCCCCTCCCTTCTTGACTCCTGCTCTCCCTGTCTTTGGCCATATAACCTCCAACTGTCACTTTTCTGCTGCCATTATTCCATCGCTCCTTCCATCCGTTCGTTCCTAGGTGTCTCTATTCATCTGCAGCGAATAAGGAGAGAGTTTTCACTATGGGAGAGAGGGAAACACACATACATACACACACACTCGCATAGCCCCCATTTACTAGACTCAATGCCTCTATTCTCTGGCTCCAAATTGACCGTTGGCTGGACAGATGGACGGATGACCCATGGTGGTCCCTGTCTCTTCATTATTTCTGTCTTCGCCTCGCTCTCTTTCTACACACGCAAACATCAGGAATGTCCATTTTTTTTCGTCAAGAACACAAATATGTATTCAGAATAAATTCTTTATTCTCTCCCTCTCCCACTACTCTCTCCCTCTCTCAATAAATTTGCCAGTCTGCATCTACACAATGAGCTGCTACAATTGTTTCTGCGCAAAAAAAATGTCACAAGTTTGATCGTGTCACTTACTATAGGTCACTCTCCTCCGCTGTACAATTTTAACCGTATGTGCCGAGCCAGCGTTAAATCTGGCTCGTATGGGTGGATTTACAAAGTGTGAACACGCAGGAAATTTGATATTCCAAAGAAAGGTCTGGCTTTGATATAGCGTCTGTCTGCTGAGCTCTTGTATCGTACATAACTATGTCTTTTTCAACAGTGTGCAGGCCAGATCTTTTCCATCTGGGGTTAATCCCACAGAGAGAGCAGGATCCCAAACCTGAATATTACAGGAGCACAAATCTCCTCTAAGTCGGACATAACTACTCGCATCTCGCACCCTCACACAGAAGGGTTTGCATGTCTAGATAAAAGGGTAAGGTAAAGGTAGACAAGGTAAAGGCAGGAAAACACACTCCTGAATGGACATGGCACACTCACACTTGAACACACAGCATACAGGCACGTACAGTATATACATGCACAGAGGACCAGAAAAGGCACACACATACAGAGCACATACACACATGCTCACTCATGCACAGATGCACACTGCCAGTGGAAGTCATCTGTGTGCTATCTCCACTCTTGCCTCTGCAGTAGGCAGATAAGTGGCATAGTCAAACCAGCAAGGGAGAAACGCTGTACTAGATAGGGCCTGAAGCTAAACCTCATACACCCGCAGAGAGAGAGAGAGAGAGAGAGAAAGAGAGAGAATACAAATACACCATTTTGGCACATAGCTGAAATTCCGTAAAGATACATTTAGTCAAAATTAATTGGTATCAAAAGCCATGATGCTCTTTTGCTTTACATTCCTAAAATGCTTTAGTGGAATGATGAAGAACCGTTCTCTTTTCCCTGCTATGCTTCATGATCTATATCTTTTCTTATTATTTGTATCATCATGTGTTTGCTATCTTCTCAAGGATTAAAAGGACACCACGGACTACTCCTGGGGTTCATGAAAATGAACTCTGAAACATTTATGCCGTTTTGTACTCTCATCTATGTTTTGCCCCTCTTTAGCCTATGCACCACGTGTCAAACCATTTGCATAATGAGGATAGGGTTTTGCCAACGTTCAGTAGTTATTTCGAGTTGTTTGGTCCTGAGATGATGCACATCACATAATCTTGTCGTCCGTGGACAATCCTGAAGACACAGTGATCCATTTTGTGTTCTGGCCCTCAGTTTGGTGTGAAATGCATGATGCTTATCTAAAAGGCTGTGTGGTGTCAAAATGGCAAATTCTTTTGTGGGGCTACTGTGAAAAAAGACCATAGCCCAGAGTGTCCACTGAGTGGTGCTGTGGCACTGGGCAGTAAGGGGGGCAGTTACTGTCATTATCCAGAAAAAGCATCTCTCGGCATGCATGAAAACCACTGAGGAAGTAAGTGTCCATTATCCAAACCCCGTACGAACAGAGCAGAACAGCCAACTGTGGTGGAGGCCTCCTCTATTCTGGATGACGATGTTGATGCTGTTGTCGATTTTTTTTTTTTCATTATGTTTATATCTGTTTTGTCTTTATTAATAAAGGATAAATGTACATGAAAAATGAACATGAAAGCACAAAAAAATGTGTTAATGAGACGCTGACTGACAGTATTAGCTCAGTAGGACAGGAAATGTGCAGACAGTGTAAAACGAGATGAGCACCGAGGTTGTGTTTTGCTCTTGTACTGATCTGTACCTGTGCATTTGTGTTACCTGATGTGGTGTCATACAGTAGAGTGCTGGTATGAAGATCCCCATTGATCTGGACACTGACGGATAGACCCATAGACCGCTGCAAAGTCCTCTGGGTGACAGAAAACATAGAAGTTTATCTCTTAGCACCACACAGTAACACAATCCTGAGGTTTTTCTTTCTCTGTCAGTCTTTTTCCTTCTCTATCCTTTTTCTCTGCCTCCTCAGAGCCAGCACACACTTGAGTGGACTACTCGTTTGACTGCCACTACTCTCTCCTCCTGTGTGTGTGAGCTTGTGTGTGTGTGTGTTTTCCCCGAGGGGGTCCTTGTGCATGTCCATTTCTGTGCTTTCTACCATGCAGGATAAAAGGCTTTCAGCTGTGACTGCTGCCAAATCAACCCCTGCCACACCACTGCAGTTCCACTCCAGCACCAGTTAACTATCACACTGCTGTCATTAGAGAGAGTGAGGGAGTGAAGAGTGAGAGAGAGAGAGTGTGTGGAAGATGAGAGAGGAATAGCAGGCTCAACGATCCGGGTCACAGGATTCAGACGACTGAGCACCAGTGATATGTTTCTGATCAGGCACTGGTGTGGACAGATGTACCGGAGTCTCCCTCTGGACAGACGTGGATGTGAGCATGAGGCTCAGTGAAATCTACTGTCAAGGAAGAAGAAGAGTCTGAACAAATGAAAGTCAAGAACCAGATTTATCTGGAATTTATATTAGTTTTATTTGCTGTATTGGCCGACACTGAACCGATTATAAAAAAAAAAAAAAAAAAAAAATATGATGAAAAAAAGGGCAGGGTCAC